>ML795508.1:298328-313360 GCA_009831015.1 Picea engelmannii | reverse complement strand
TTGGTTGGAGAAAGAGTATTAATAGACTTGGTCCTTAGCTCAAGAATTTTTCTATGAACAGAGGTTGATAGGAGCACTTTCACATTAGGAGGTAGGTTATAAAAAAAACATTATAAAACTTTATTCACATAATATTTATTGATGTGTCATTTTTATATAAAGGAAAAGTTTGAAAGTCATTTCAAATTGATCAAAGCAGTTAATAAATCATATTAATGAGTTTTAAAATGTATTCTAATTTTATAGCCTTGATCTTGTTTATTGAAGTTCGTGGCACATTCTCCTTATCGTGGTTCCTTGCGCTGAGCCAAGTAGTCATCAATGGGATGAAATTCCATGCATCCACTAGTATTTCAACGGGTGAGAGTCGAGTATCCTAACCAACTAGACTACAACAGAAGAGAAATCATCAAATTTATGGACTCCGAACATTACCACTAAACCAAAATTTTGGGTTTCTAGTGCAACTCCTATTCGTTACTATAATCCCTCTCCCTTTCGACCCTCTGGTCCCAAGTCCCCTTTCATAACTCTCCCCCTCCCCCTCCGACCCCATCTCCCTGCTATAACCCTCCCCCTCCAGCCCCAGATCCATGTTATAACCCTCCCCCTCCTCCCCCCCCTCCCATTGGAACCCTCCCTCAATACTTCAGAGTCTAGACTAAGACCTCCAATAACCTCCAATGACCTCCAGGAGCACCCATTTCTTGATCAAGGCTGAGACCTCGACCCATGCACCAGTAGAGAAAAAATGGTAAGTAGAGAATATCAAGTAGATAATTGATAGCCTCCTGTAGGAATCTATATCCTTGTGCAAACAATGTGCATAATCAAGTAGAGAAAATTTAAAATGTTATATTTATATAATAATCAAAGAAAAACCGAAATATCAAGCAACTAACCATGGCTCGCTTGTGCTTCCAGCTCCCATCCAAATTATTCTTCTTCTTCGTCATGAATACCTTGAAAGTCATAGTAGTTAAATGCAATCCAATGAATGAGGAATGAAGAATTCTTTTGCAGATAAAAGATATGGATATGGATTGGAAAATATTTTTTGAATTTTGAAGATGGCTTGTATTATATATCACTATTTTGAACTCGAGACTTTTATAGGTTTGCCTTATCTCTTTGTCATTTATAACCCTCAAAGTTGTTTTGCATTCCTCATTTTGAATGTATCAAACTTATCTTCATCTAATCTATAATCAAGGGCTTGAGAGTAAGATTCTTAAATTTGTTCATAAAAGTTAGATGGGAATGTTCTCCTTTAATAAGTTTTGAAGTCTGTTTTTTTTGTTGCCAACATGCTTTGTTTCCCTGTCTACTTTGTATTATTGAAATGTATAGAGAGGTATGCACTTGGAAACTTACCGATGATTAATCGTGGATGAACAATGTAAGCTTCAAATGTTGGTTGTGGATCCTAATTATCTTCCTGATTCAGAGGTCTTTGTTTTCAGCTGTGTTTATACCCCATGAAGACTTTACACCCCTAAATAATGTACACTCCTACACGCGGGGGAGTGCAGGGGGGGCTTTCCCCTCCTGCGAGGTCCGGGGGCATCCTCTGGCTGGGGGGTCCGGGGGGAAAAGGGCCCCCAACAAGGGTTCGGGGGATAGCATTCCCCGATGGGGGTTCGAGGGTGAAGCCCCCGAAGGAAAAATTTCCTTGTAAATTTATATTGTAATTTCATAGTAAATATGGATCGTTCATTATAATGTCGCAGATTTGACGGTAGAAGTTATGTTAGGGTTTTTTTCCCTAGAAGGAAATCGTCTTTTATGAGGGAAATGTATTGAGGCTATGTATCATTGTGAATATTGTATTCTGAGAGAGGAGAAAGTGAGAGAAAGAAGAAGATTTTACAGCGGGTGTGTTGTAGGTTGTATCCCTTCATTTGCTGGATAATAATAAAGAAAGGACCTGGAAATTTCTTTGGTGGACGTAGCCCACACTAGGTGAACCACACATATTTATGTCTCTATTGTATTGTGTATCTTATGTGTTTTATTGCTGCATTTGTTTTATTTTATTGCTCCACGGTCCTGTTTTTATAACATCAGATCTATGTAAGTTTGATATCTAATATCTCTACTTCTTGTGGTCTTATTGATATTGATTTGAAAATAATGACTTTATACACATTTTGATTTATGGAAATAAGTTTCTCTTGAATGCAAATACCCCTTTTGATATTTTTCTTAGAGATATGTAGAGAAATCTTAACTCGAAATATGTTATTTTCTCTTGTTGTTATGTTCAAAATTGTGGTAGATGATGCAATATGATAGTTAATGTAGATAGTTTTTTTCATTATTCATCCAATAGTTTGTTTGATGGTGGTTGATTCAATCTAAAGAGGAACACTTAGCCCTTCCAATTTTGATAAGCTTTGAAACTTGATGTATGCAAAAATGGAAGCATAGAATAAAATTGAATACATAGTCTTGACTAAAGTTTTGATTGCATGTGGAGATCCTTTGAGATTGAGTTGAATGATGATTTTCCTAAGTTGATGTAGGATTATGCTTGGGTGATTTGTATACCTAAAAAAATGAAAAAGGTCAATTATTTTTCATTTATTTTTTCCTTTATTTTCATCGGGGCATTGGATTCATCATTGGTTTTCACAAGTGCTCTATATCATGGCTCATGTATAGGTTTTCACCATGATGAATTTTTATTTTTCAGAGATTTTCTTGCCTCATGTTATTACTGAATATTTCTTGTGGCTCAGCAAGCAATGCCAGAGCATCTCACAAATAAATATCTTTCATAAATGGATTATTTTTTACCACAATCCCTTCAAACAATTTAACAATTTTTGAACAAAAAAAGAGAAGCATGAATTCGTTTATCAAATCAATTTTAAAATATCATATAGGAATGGTAGAATTTTGAGAAGACAAAATCAAAGAAAGAAATTGGGTATTCAACTGAGATAAATCCAAATTCTAACTTTAATAGAAGAAACACATAAAAATCATTCATATTGTGGATTAAATATATATAAAGATCAGCTAAATAAAATCATAATATAGGTCTTAGTTCACTCACAATAAACTAGAGGAAATATTGTACCATGACCATAACTTGTATGTCTATGTAGCAAATGTTGTACTGAATTATAGATCTTCCAACGTAAATGATTTCATAGGAAATTGTAGTATAGGTGATAACATATGAAATAAATTACACAAGGAAACAATAATTGATAAACGAAAACTTAGAATTTCTCATGTTTTGTAGACAAAATATTTCTTATTCGAATGCCACAATTACATTGTTGGCACATAAGTCCCCTCTTCCATTCTTTAACTTTTATTTTATAGATACAAAATATGTAACCAAATTGGTTACAAATTCCCTAGTCTTAGGTCAAAATTACAAAAATAAACAAATGAAATCACAAAATCCTAGGAATAGATATGGAACCCTTGATTTTTCTCCAAGTTGTTAACTGGATCACTAAAGTTGTAGATGTGTAAGTTGTTCCCATTCCTGATTTGAACGGTATTTGCATGATATCATCCTTCTATATGCTTTCTCTAGCTCGGTACATGCTTCAAATGTTGGGGAAGTTTCAAACAAATTCCTTAAATGACTTAGTAAAAAGAAATCATCGTCTAAAAGCTCAACAATAGTTTGTCCTTTTAACATCCATGTGGCTCCTTTAAACTTATTTGAATTTTCCCTTACTAAAATAAATATTTTTTGATATTATGGTAAAGGAAGAAAATTACCCCTTTTACCATTACTCATGTAATCCAATGTTTACCATCTTTTTGTAGAGAGATTTATACCATTGTACATTTCTTTGGAGGTGAACAAGTTTTCTTTGAAATTTTTGAATTAAGTTCCTTTTACTTAGGACCTTTTCAACTTCCATGATTGTACTCGTTCTATCTTTAACCCCAATTTGATTTAATTCTTTATTTGTCTTGGAGTTAAGCACTTTGATAATCTTTTTAACACTTTGAGGCTTATTCCCTAATTCTTGTTCTGCAATTTCAACCTCCTTTTCAACTTTTCTGACCAAGGAAGCCTCTTCTTCCATAATTATAAAGCTTTTCCATAGTTTATTTATTTTCTCTATAATTTTATCCCAAATTAAGTGTCTTCCCCCGATCAAATAAGATTTACCATAAAGTTTACCTTTCAATGTATAAAATTCTTCTTGCAACTTTGCTTTTCCCCCCTATACCTTCTTCAATTGCTTTTCCTTCTCTCCAATATGATCTTTCAAAAGATTAATTTCAGTTTCATAGGTTGAAATTCTTCTTCTTGATTCTTCTAGTTCAATTTATTTATCATTCAAATCGGTTAGTGCCTTGACTAGATCTTCTAAGCTATCTACTAATGTGCTACTTGAAGATGATGAGGGAATTCCCTATTTTAACACTTGAATTTGTTGTTGTAGGGATATATTTTGTTCATTTAGTTTTTCAATAACTTCAATCAACTTGTCTTTCTCCTTTTGGATAGATAAAAGATATGGATTTTTCACATGATCCACATCATAAAAATTTAATTTCTTTTTCAATATAGCAATTTCATTATCCTTGGCACTTACTATCTTTTGAATAGGTTCTTCATTTGTAGCATCATCCCTCATTTTAACTAACTTTTGCTCTAATGATTCTACTCTCATCTTCTTAACTCTTAAGCTTGTTTGTTCCTGCTTCAATTGTTTCTTAAGATGACTATTAAATTTCTACAATCTTTGCAAGCTTTCTTGTTCCTACTTCAATTGTTGCTCATTTTTAGTTTCCAAGTACAAACTCTGAAAATTTTGCAGTCTCTAAAAATGAAGTAAGTAAGCTAAATATGATTGGAAATGAAATGATTTATTATAGGAAAAATATTAAGCTACTCGTGAATGGATTATTATATGAATTGTGCAATGTAGAATTTGACCATTACTTGGGTAATAGGAGGGAAAATTGCTCTGAGAAATTCTAGAATAATCATATCAATAGTCTCATCAGAGTCATACCCTAAAACTGATCATATCATACATATTATTTCATTTACATTTGGGACAAAGAAACTGGTTTGGTAGGTCTCATGTTCATGGAAGATACCTATGTTATCTTTCATCAAACATTGGATAAAAGAATGATGTTTTTGTACACCTAATTGTTTGAAATTGATTGTTAGGGTTTCTTCTTCAATAAATTGACCATCATTGAATTAAGAAACCCTAAGCATGTGTAAAATATATTCAGGCTTAATATCAAACAATAATGTTCCATTCTTAGTTTAAAAGCTTCTGATAGAAGCAATGTATCTTTGTGCACACCAATGCACAAATTCAGGGAAATTATACACTTGCAGCACAAGAAATCGGGCCAGTTTTGAACCCCAAGCATTGAAAAAATCATTCAACTTTGTATACCTAGTCTGGTCTAGTTTATGTAGTTCAAATAAATAAAATGAGACCTTAGGATCGAATATTTGGGTGTCTCTATCATCTAAACAAACTTCTTCATTTGGTAGGGTTTTGGGTTGATTTTATTTTGTAAGATTTGATATTTTCATAATCAAGAAATAACAAAGGTATTTGTGATCTTACCCAGAATATTTGACTATCATGAATTGTAGGTTTACTGGAGAAATTAGTGATAATATTGTTGTCTTACGAAGATTCCCCATTCTCGTAATAGTAACAATCGAGTATGGACAATAAATTAAATGAAAAAGGGGTTTTCAGACTTTTTGTTTTATTAAAATATTTATAAACATGATTAATTAAGCTAAAATCAGGACTAATTACAAAGATTTAAATGGAAATGTGATACATGAAAATCAATTTTTTTTTTTGAAAATGGTGTGTGGTTTCACTAAATGCATTGTGCACGATGATAAAATGGTATTGAGAGCAGTTTGTTAAATCACAAGGTGGTCTATCATCCTGACATGTTGCTCTGGCGGTATTTCTTGGTGACGTCACCTCGCACAGGAGTAACTCTATTAAAGCTCGTTTAAGTTGAAACATGAACACCATCGATCATCTGCTCCTTTCAGATCTATTGTGTATATTGCATGTACCCTACCACATTATAACAAAAAATTAGAACTTGAAAAAATAATATAATAAAACCTATATAAAATTATATTGCAAATCCTATATTAAAATTAAAAATAATCCTAATCCTAAACTAGAAATTAAAAATTAAAACAATTTAAAATTATGTGTTACAAAAACTAATGAAAAAGTTTAATTTAAAGAAAAAACAAATAAAAATAACTAAATAAACTATTTTATTTTAGATTTTTAATCTATTTCCTAACACCTCATAAAATGTTTTCAAACATATTTCTATCCTTGATGCCTCAATGAGGTTTTCATCACGGGATTTTTTTTTTTTTTTTCCAATGGAATTTGTCAATCATAATGGTTGGGAGCATTGATGTTTCCAACCACATTTATTTGTTAATTATGGAGTAGATTAGCAAACTCCTCTTTTATCATTGGCTTCTTGTAGAATTTGACTCTACAACTATTGACTAAGAGGCGTATTTTTTCTTATCTATTGTTTTGATATTGACTAGGCCATTATCATGGTATGTGTCCAAATAGTATGCTTCTAGGCTTCACCCATAATATGGTAGATTAAATTGGATTATTTCTCATTAAACACACAATGGGGTGTCCAAGGATCTATCTATGAGCATATAATAAGTTAATCCCTCAAGCACTTACCTTATTTCTCGTGGCCAAGGGATAGGACCATAACCCAATCCCAAAAGGTGCTTGACATATATATAACAACTCTAAGTCCAAGATCTTATCCTAATCATTGATCCTCCTTTTCTTCTCATGATCAAAGTTTGAGACTATTTACAACCTCTATGGTTATCTGATGGTCACGTTTTAATCAGACGTTGATTCGATAACCTCTGTAAACCAACAATGTAGATATTTAACAAAATAAACATTGTGCATGATAATCCTGGAGTGACACGTCGTCAATTCAATAGATAGTCCAGATCTATAGCACGACACATCCCAAGAATTAATTATCATGCAACTTTATGGTGCGAGTTTGCTCCTCTATCATTGATCACATCTTCGGATTGACGATCCAGTCTCTCGTATGTGCAACTTTCTTTCTGATCCAATTGATGGTCGAGAATTAATCTAAGGTTGACCCGACATTTGATATTACTCTGTGGATTTTCAACTGCATCAGATAACTCTCGTTTACTTGAACTCGGATCTAATGGTACAACCTTCTCTAGAATTTTTCAAATGACTTGATGCCTCCTCTGCACTGATCTCACGATCCGACGATTATGATGAATCCCGATAAGGATCTAACAGTTCCTATTTCTCTAGACTCATACTCCAACAATCTAATAACTCATGAACTCTCTCTTTCATCCAATGGTCCACAATCTATACCAAGATATCAACGATGTCTGTATCCTCTTCTATGATCTCGATCTTCAGTTACACACCTGCAACTTCAATAGAGTCATTGATCCTTTACAGTGATCAATGATCACATTAATGATATCCTTAAGAGGTTTTATTCCCTTGATACTCCTCTTACTCAAACCTACAACAAAACCCTAAGGTATGAAAACATTAATTACATAGATATGCAGAGACTATCAATACCTAATTCCACATAGGCATGACATTCAAAGTAACAAAGATTCCTCACTCATAATGAACAAATATTTCTTGGGAAACACTAGAAATAGAGTGTCCTTTTATTCAATTATTGTACATGAATTTACATAAGGATTTTATGACTTCTCAGACCTAAATTACATTCAATAGGTCTCTTTCCTATCTCTTGGCCTAATCTCACTATCGATGGCCACCTCCCTAGCCTAATTTCCACTTAATTGGCCACACTCGATTTGGCGTAATCTACATTCGTTTGGACACCTATACACCTTCTTAGGATTACAATATTTACACAAGGATTCTGAAACCAATTCTGGTTCAGATCCACAATCCTTTCAACAATCAATCCCTAAGGATCCTCTCAGATCCACAAATGTCTCACTCAACTCTTATATTTAGGATTCACAAATATATATGAGATCTAAATGACCCTAGATCTCTCTTATTTCCCAATCCCTCTCATGTTCTCATACATTCAAGAACATTTAAAATCAAATCCTCACTTTCATTATCAAACCCCTATCCTATGTCTCACTTCTAGAAATCATAAAACACGGGAAAATACAATAAAACAAACATGACGAAACCAACTCCCTTAGTGAAATGAAGACCCCCTAACTCTTGTAAAAATAATGATTTTATGGGGGTAGTATTCTCCTGCATACTGTCCACTTAGTATGGACCTACCCATATGGTCTTTAGTTTTCTCTTGAAGTCCTTAAATATTGAGTCATATTTGTTTTCAAAACTAGCAGTAATATTATCCAAACAGTATATCAAGTTTGCAATGACAACCAATAGTAAACCCTCTTAAGAGGATGTTGTCCAATCACCCAGGAATACAAAGTTAATTGGGAGGCATTGATATGTTACAATATCTCTTGGAACCCCAAATCTAGAAAATATATTCTCATGTAGGAACTATGCTACTTTCTATTGCTTAATCATTGGAAATGATAATTATGTGTATTGGAATTCTATTCAATTCTGTTTTGACCACCCATAACTCAATTCATAGTTTCTTGTATTGTTGGCATTGTTTGTTGAGTGTTCTCTTCCTGAATCATATTTATATAGAATGGATCTGTTTTTGTTTTTTTTAGACCCCGTGTGATTCCCCTCATGTGGATCTATTTTGAATGTGTAGATTTGATATTGAACAATTGCAAGGTTGAATATTGAAAACATCCAATATGTGTTATTCAATTGTCATAACAAACTTAGAGAATTGTGTTTAATAGAAATACGAAGTGGATGGTTTATGTTGGCACAACAAAGTTGCAGTGTTTGTTTTCCATTGTTTTGGCATTGACCTTGTCACCTCAATAAGACAAGTAAACATTGAAAACAAATACAAACAGAGTGTGATAGAGAGTTCCAAATCTTCCCTTCCATGCACAGTCCATCAATCAGTAGCAGGCTCGTCCCTCCCTCATTTATCTGCGACAACCTAGGTAATAAATCCAACCCTTGACCTTAGTAGAAACCTCCATTGTGGGTGATTGTTTCCATAATTGAAGTGCATTGAGATAGGGTGAGATAGACTCACCAAAACCCAAAATAAAAAGGGGTTAAACAAACCGATTATATGTTAGGAACAAAATATCAACATAGCATAGAAAAACATCAGAATAAGTACTCAACACCTTGAAAAATATAGAATTTCAGATAATAAGCCTCTACGAGGGGGCAACCTCCTTATACCCCACATAAATTTCCCAATACAAGATGATTCCAAATGAAAATGTCTCCTTGGTATATATAAGAGAATCGGAGGTACAATTACAACTAATGGACCCAAGCCAACATAAATAAAATAACATTACTAATGTAATATGCCCAAATTAAGGGGTAATGTGCCACTATTTAGGGCTTAACATGCCCCTCCCCTTGAGACAAGTGTTGTCTGCAACGCTTGAGTAATTCTGGATGCTTCTGTATAAAAGACTCATCTTCCCAAGTGGAATCTTCTGCAAGTAGTTTCCTCCACTTAATGAGATACTCTAAAATGGATCTATTCCTCAACTGGTGAATTATTGTGTTAATAATGGCTTCAAGCTCCAATATGATTTTTCCTTCCTCGTCAAGTTCTGGAAATATAGTTTGAACTGGGATCTTTTCACCTTTAACCTTATTTAAGCATGAAACATGGAAAACTGGGTGTACTTGTGAGGATGTAGGCAACTCCAATTTGTATGCCATAGTACCAATATTTTGCAACACCTTATAAGGGCCATAGTACTTTGGTGATAATTTATTATCCTTCTTGGCTTGCTTGAGGGACATCTGTTTTTATGGTTGTAGTCTTAAAAACACCCAATCCCCTACTTTAAAACTTCTTTCACTACGATGTTGATCTGCTTGTTGTTTCATGCGATTCTGTACCATGGTCAGGTTGTCCTTTAAGATTTGGAGAACTTGTTGTTGATGCTTGATGTGATCTTCCACTGCTTGAAACTTAGATTTTCTTTTAGAGAAGAAGTGATGGAAGGAGGGTGGTATCCATAAAGTTCCATAAATGGGGTCATTTTTGTTGTAGTATGAAAGGAAGTGTTATACCACCATTCTGCCAAGGGTAACCATTTGAAACATTGTGTTTGTTTATCAGAGACAAGCAACGAAGATATCCTTCCAGACATTTGTTCACTATCTCGGTTTGTCCATCAGATTGAGGATGATAGAATGAGCTATGAGCCAATTGAGTACCCAAACAAGAAAATAATTTTGTCCAAAAATGTCTAGTGAAGATAGGATCTCTGTGAATTACAATAATCCTTGGGATTCCATGTAGTTTTTTAACGGTCTCCATGAATGCAGTGGAAACTGTACTGGCTTTGAAGGGATGAGAGAGTGCACAAAAGTGTGCCTACCTGGTCAATCTATCAAAAATCACCATGATGAAACTCTTTCCTTCATACTTCGGTAACCCTATGATGAAATCCATGGAAACCTCCTCCAAGGACTGAATTGGGATAGCTAATGGTTGTAAAAGACCTGGGGTCTTAATTGTTTCCACCTTATTTTGTTGGAAAACCAAAAATTATGCTACAAACCTTTGAACATCATTTTTAAGGCCATCCCAAAAAATTCCTTCTTGACCCTATGGTAGGTTTTCAAAAATCCAAAGTGCCCTCCTATCGGAGAGGTGTGAAATTCCAATAGTAACTTTTGTGTGAGTTGGGAGTTCTTACATAAATATAAGTGATCTTTGTACCGTAGTGAATCATTTTTCCATGTAACTGTATCTAATGCACTAGAATCCTACTACAACCTTTGAATGAGATTCCACACATTTTTGTCATTCTTCCATTCATCCCTCGCTTCTATTATCCAATCGGGTTGGATGATCGATATAACATAGAGAAAGGCCTCAACATCTTCATCCTTTCTTGAGAGTGCATCTGCCACAACATTTTTCTTCCCTTTTTTATAGATGATTTCAAAATCATAACCCAATATCTTGGTCACCCATTTTTGTTGTTCTTCTGAATATAGTCTTGGTTCTAAGAAGTATTTAAGACTATCATGATCTATTTTGACCTTGAAGTGCCTACCTATTAGGTAAGGGTGTCATTTCTTCAATGCATGTAGTATTGCCATAATTTCCTTCTCATAAATGGGTTTGTGTAAGTCCTTTTCCATGAGTGGCCGACTTTCAAAAACTAGGGGCCTTCTTTCTTGCATTAGGACAACACCAATGCCATTTCTCGAGGAATCACATTCCACAATAAAGGTTTTTGTGAAGTCTGGTGTGGTCAAGACCTGATCTTTTCACATCACCTCTTTAAGTTGGTCAAAATCTTTAGTTGCCTCTGGCGTCCATGAAATGCATCCTTCTTAGTGAGTGTCATTAAAGGTGCTGCTATTCTCCCATAGTTTTGAACAAACTTGCGGTAGTAACTTTTCAAACCCAAAAATCCTCTAAGATTATTCAATGTTTTGGGAATCGGCCAGTCCATCATGGCCTTAATATTGTTAGGGTCTACCTTGACACCTTCATGAGATACAATATGACCCAAATACTCTACTTCCTTCACCCGAAAGAAACATTTGGACGGTTTGGCATATATTTGTTTCTCCTTTAGTAGTTGTAGCACCTTGTCAACATGTTGCACATGATCCTCCCAAGACTTACTATAGATTAGTATATCATCAAAAAATACTAACACAGATTTTCGAAGGAAGGGCTTGAAAATGGAATTCATCAACCCTTGGAATGTGGAAGGTGCATTTGTAAGGCCAAAAGGCATGACCAAAAATTCATAATGGCCTTCATGAGTTCGGAATGTTGTTTTTGGGATATCTTCTTCCTGCATTCTAATATGATGATACCCTGAATGAAGATCCAACTTTGTGAAATAGATTTCTCCATGTAGTTCATCTAAAAATTCATCAATGATGGGAATGGGAAACTTATCTTTAATAGTGATCTTGTTGAGCTCTCTATAATCTAGACACCTACGCCATGGGCCATCTTTCTTGAATACCATTACCATTGGTGCAAAGTAGGAACTTTGGCTAGGTATAATAATGACATCCTCTAACATTTCTTCAACCATGCGCTCAATTTCACTCTTCTGGGAATAAGGGTATCTGTACAACCTAATGTTAGGAAGAACACTCCAAGGAATTAGGTGAATATCATGATCATGATTTCGAGTGGGTGGAATACCTTTGGGAATATTTTCAAATACTTTGGAATGATTATCAATGATCCCTTGGAGATCTAGAGGAACAAATGGCTTAGATGTTTGAACATCTAGTGAGCATAGTTGTACAATTACACCTTGATGCCCCCTTTTCAATAATTTTGTTATGCCATTAGAGATTATCACCTTACTAGGTTTCCCTGTGATACCTCTTAACTCAATTGTTTTTCCTTCCAATGATAATTTCATGAAAAGTTCTTGAAAATTAAAATCCATTGTTCCTAATGATTGTAGCCATTGGATTCCTAGTACGACATCAACACCACCCATGGGTATAGCAATCATTGTACTATTCATTACATATTCCCCCATAGTAAGATTGAACTTATTGCATTTTCCTGAGCAATTGATAGTTCCTCCATCTGCAATCATTACTTGAAACTCTGGTGCTGGATATACAAAGCAATTGAGAGCTTTGGCTAATATATAGTGAATGGGATTATTAGTACTACCAGAATCAATTAGGACTATTGAATTTTTATTTTTGATATATCCTTCGATCTTGTGGGTTTGAGGAGTGCTAATTCCAGCCAATGCATTACATGATATCGTGGGAGTCAACTCTTCAGAATAAATTGCATCTACGCTTTCATCTTGAGATGATTCTTGTTCTTCTTCCTCTTCACAATCTATGTAGATTAATTTCTTCTCACCACACTTATGTCCCTTACTGTACTTCCTCTCACAATTAAAGCATAAACCTTTTTCTTTTCTTTCCTTCAATTTTTGAGGTGTCAACCTTGTAGGTTGAGGTGCTTTAGAAGAAGGAACATTATTCTCTCGATAGATGTTAGGAGTGGTCCTTCTATTAGCCATAGCCATATTTTTACTTTCAACATTTCTTGCCACCCTAAATGCATTCTCCAATGATTTGGGTTCCCAAAGGTGAACCTCATGTTGAATGTTATCCCTTAAAGTTCCTATGAATACATCAATCAAGTGCTTATCTGGAATATCTGTTACCTTTATATTCAATATTTGGAAGTTCTCAATGTGTTCTGTAATTGGAGCCTTTTGCTTGAGATTTATCAATTGGATAAAGAGGGTATTGCTCCTTGTATCCTCATAGTGTGCTATCATTTGAAATTTCTTCCGTGAAAATTGTCCAAGTGACGAGTGATTTGCAAGAACAAATCCATCGATACCACACAAATTGATTGGGTTCTAAATACAAAGAAGCAATCCATACCTTTTGTGTATGTGGCACATTATGTATATCAAACAATTGATCCATATGAAGTATCCATGTGATTGGGTCCTTGCCATCAAACTTCCTCATATCGATCTTAGGAAAGTGGTTGGTCTTCAACCCAAAGTTAGAGTTTCTCAATTCTTGATTCATCTTCATTGTGTCCTCATCATGAATTTCATGGGATACATTTTCACTCTCAGGTGTCCTCTCTGTTAGGAAAATTTTCAATCCTTCTATGATCTCCCTTTTTAAACCATTCATCATAGTATCCATTATTGCCTCCAACTTGGATTCCGTTGAATCCATCATCCCTTGTAGTTCATCTTTTGTTACTGTCTTCTTTTGTAAATCATTTATGTTCCTACACATTTCTTCACCTTCATCAAGAGTCCAAGTAAGACTGTCTGGAGGCTTATTTGGTGTAGAGGTTGCCTTTTTTGGTGGCATGTTGGCCGAGTATCACTTTAAACCTTGATTTTGAGGTGGTTCTACTAGACAATATTTCTTTTATTGTATCTCCAAAATTTCGGCCCTTTTGGGTATGAAAATTTATTTTTTGTAGTTCTCTGATATTTCTTCTTTGCAATTCCACAGGTCAGATCAAAATTGGATGTGCCAAGTGGAATTTATGGTAACTTCCCCACAAATTGCCAATTTTTGGCCTTTCCAGGAGATCTCACTTGTATAGAGTGTCCCACACAAAATAATTGATATAAAATTCTAAAAATTGTACCAAAACTACTATAGAATGTCCACTATCCAATGAAACTGGTCTCACTCACTTTGGATACTCGAGAAAGAATTTATGATTGTTTTACCGGGAACACCTTCTTGAGACTAGTCAATAGGACTAGTCAGATACCCTATATTCCACAGGGTGTATCTACAAATGTAAAATGACCCAGAAGCTGAAATTTTTATCAAAGATACCTTAATAATTTATGTGATTATCCTATGGATTGCAGAGTTTGAAATGTTATAGAAAAAATTTCATAGTGAAAATTCCGCGATAACTAAATTTAGGATGATTCCAGAACCCTATCTTACACATGATGTATCTCAGAAACTATAAGGCCTCAAGAGATGAAATTTTAACCCAACGTACCTTTATCCATCTAATAAATATACACCAAAGGGTTCCTTATGAAACGTTGTAGAAAACACAATATAGCGAAAATTCCAAGGTGTCTAAGATGTAGCAGCGAAACCCCAAGACCTTGAGCTCTGGTACCAAATGTTAGGAGCCAAATATAAAGATAGCATAGAAAAACCTCAGAATAAGTACTCAACGCCTTGAAAAAGATATAATTTTAGATAATAAGCCTCTTCGAGTGGGAAACCTCCTTTGTTAAGAACCAAATATCAATATAGCATAGAAAATCCTCAGAAAAAGTACTCAACGCCTTGAAAAAGAGAGAATTTCAGATAATAAGCCTCTTCGAGGGGGCAACCTCCTTTTACCCCACTTAAATGTTCAAGTACAAG
>ML795508.1:260463-283200 GCA_009831015.1 Picea engelmannii | reverse complement strand
TAAGATATTAAATCTTCATGTGGTTGGCCCTGTTCAGTAGAGAATAAATTAGGATTTGGATAATCTTGGAGAAAACCTCCCTCGATCCAACAAAGCAACAACAAAGTCAATGTTGACTTTGTTGATGCTCCATCAAATCAAGGGGGGTTTTCTGCAAGATTAGACTACTCCAATAAATTATTCTCAAAACCAAGAGGAGCTCATTCAGGTATTCATGCACTCAAGTCTATGTAATTATTATTTAGTCATAAAAATGTTTGTTAATTATTATATTATTTTGTTGATTCTTTAAGTGTTGATGTATTCTGATGATGTATTCTTCATTGTGATCAATCAGGACCACCTCATTTTCAATAAAAGGAAGAGATCCTCATGTAGTGCTTAACATGAACTATATTGGTAACTATCAAGCAGGGTATCAAACCTGAATCAATCAACCAAGGAAAACTAAAGTTATCCCCTGCCAATCAACTTTAATTTTTTTTTTGTTGTTTTTTTTAAGTAATATTATGTGGAGGTTTTATTAATTTTTTGTTGTTCCTGTTTCATATTATCACATCTCTATAAGGGGTACACGTTCATTAGCATGTTAGTTTCATTCACAAAGACTTCATTTTGTGTTAAATATCATGTGACAAATGTGCTTTCAATTATTGGTACTCAAAGACATTGTTTTTAGACAACTAGGTATATAGGCCCACTCATTTCATTAATGAAAAACTTAGATTAAATGAATCATTTTGTGGTACACTAAGCTCATCCAACTCAAACATGGTATTTTTAGAATATTGAATAAGAGTAAAATAAAATATAAGTGTATGAAGGTTAGGCATGACTGTCCAACCTTGTAACCTGATGTCACAACCAACCAAAGCTTACCCAATGTTTGTGGTGTTGTAATAGATATTAAATTCGACTATGTTGCCCAAAGTAAAAATTGGGTCTCATTTATTCACATTAACAAGGAGCTGCTGGCATTGGGAATGTCATCAGTGCATTGGGAGCATAGAGGATGCAAAAGAAGTGTCTAGATGAATGGGCTATTGACCCTAAGGTCAAGTGTGTTCTTGTTGAAGGCAGTTCATATAAGCCAAGAGTTGATGGCTATCTTGAATACATATTATATTGGTGTTTTTATGGCCCTGATGACCACATGAAGGGTGGAACCTCTTGGCCTAGCAGAAGGTGTATTAAACCATCAAAGAAAAAAAGCGTTGGATGACCTCATACAAAGAGAGGCTGCGTGTGTCATTTCATTGTGAAATGCTTATATGCTCAGCCATCTGTTGCTCTTATCATATACAACCAACGAAAGCATGTTGATAAGACTGGTTGTCCTTGTCATGGACCACTTGATCACAAGGCCATTGGAACACGGTTCATGTATGCTCCCTACATCTCAGAGGAGCTTCGATTATGGATAAAATCAATGCTGTATGTAGGATTTTCTGTAGAGATCATAATGCAAAAGCATATGAAAGCTATTGAGATACATGGTGGTCCTAGTAATCGTGATGATCTCCTCTCTCACATATATGTACGGAATTAGAGAGGGATATTAGACGGTTGACGTATGAACTGGAATCGAATGATGCATTGAGTGTTGAAATATGGGTTGAAAATCATCGAAGCAAGGTATTTTATTACCAAGGTTCATCTGATACTGAGGCCTTCATTTTGGGAATTCAAACAGAGTGGCAACTACAACAAATGATTCTTTTTGGAAATAATAATCTAATAGCAGTGGATTCAAGTTTTGGGGTCAAAAATTTGAAGTATCTAGTTTATACTCTTCTTGTCTTTGATTCAAACCAAATTGCAATTCCCATAGCATGGGTCATTTCTGCAAGTTTTTCGAGTCACGACATTCACAAGTGGATGAGATCACTTCATGATAGAATTTGTGCAAAGGATTCCACATGGAGGTTGAACGGCTTTATTGTTGATGACGCAACGACAGAAACTGCTAAAATTAGGGATGTGTTTCAGTGTTCAACTCTGTTATGCCTCTGGCGTGTTCGTCGTGCATGGCATAGGAATGTCATAAATAAATGTACCAACTCTGAGATGCAGCGGGAGATGTTGAAGCGCCTTGGGCACATTATGTAACGGCCATGGAGGTGGCCTTGGCTCCCACCACTAACTCTTCGGCCACTCAGTTCGGCATGGTAGTGGTAATGGACGACTGGCAGACGGAAGCGTTTTCGCATCAAAGGAATTATCAATGCTCCACTTGTCGAAACGATTTGTAACGGTTAGGTGAGCTGCTACAGGCCGCCACAGACGAGCCAGAAGATGATTCTTAACCACCCTACGTGGCCGCCCGAGGAATTTTGTGGAACATTCATGCGACCCTCCATGGTTTCAATTGTATAGAGACCGAGGCTAATCTCCAGGTGGATGCTTTGGGATATCGCCTTCGAACAACATATTGAATTTCTCTATAGTAAATACAGAATTAATAATGAGTTATTTTGAAGAGAAGCGAATAAAAGTGTAGATGGCGGTTCGTTCATACTAGATACTGAATTCAATGTCAATCTTTATCCTGAAATATATCATAATGTTTCGACTTTTCGAAGGAGCTATGCAATTATGCAGAAGACATTTAAGATTTATTTGTACAAGGATGGACTCAGGCCTCTGGTTCACCAAGGTCAGAGGACCGGAATTTATGCTTCAGAGGTTTTCTTTATCGACATAATGGAACAAGGCAACATGTTCATCACAAATGATTCATCCAAAGTGCATATGTTCTTTCTTCCTTACAGCCTCAAGCAAATGGTGAATCATCTCTATAATCCTCGTTCACGGAATACGAAGCTCATCAAAAGAGAGACCGCGAGCTACGTTCGAGCGATCGTGACTATGCATCCTTATTGGAACAAGACACAGGGGAGGGACCATTTCTTCGTCTCCTGTCACGATTGGGCCTTGAATACTGTCAAAGGCAACAAGCAGCTCCAAAACAATGTCGTCAAGGTAATCTACGACGCTGATAAATCTAGCGGTTTTGATGTTCTCAGAGACGTCTCTATGCCCCAAATAATCCTAAAGCCCTGCAAGATGACACCAGACACGCGCCGATACCAACAACTGGGCAGTCCAGCGTCGTCAGGGCGACCATTCTTGGCTTTCTTTGCAGGCCAAATGCATGGGACTCTGAGGCCCCAAATTCTCAGGCACTGGGGAAACGAAACAGATCCTGCCATTAAAATCTTTGCGGTGGGCCAGTCACCTCCGAGATCACTACAAAACAACATTTCGTACATTCAATACATGAAGATGAGTAAATATTACCTCTGCTCGAGAGGCTTCAACATCAACAGCCCCCGTTTGGTGGAGGCCATATACTACGACTGCGTCCCCGTTGTTATTTCTGATAACTATGTCTTCCCCTTTGTAGACGTACTAGAGTGGAATAATCTCACCATTCAGGTTCCTGAGAAAGATGTTCCCGCGCTGAAACAAGTTCTTGAAGATGTTCCCTGAGATACATACAAATCAATTCAACAGAATTTAAAGTCTACCCAGAAACACTTCTTATGGCATGAGAAGCCCGCCAAGTACGACGTCTTCAACATGATCATCCATTCGCTGTGGATCCAATACCTTCGAGTTTAATGAAGGTGACTGAAACATACACCTTTGAATTGATTGAATCTTCAAAGGGTGAGCACCACTAGAGGGAAGAAAAACGATAATGCGAGTCCTGTAGAGTGTGTGAGAGCTTCATTTCCAGGAGGTCCGATGACTGGAGCACAAAAACTAAGAGCAATGGAGAGTCTTCACTCTATTGAGAATACTTCGAGGGGATTTTTTTGGGACAATAGGTTTTTTCCCATTTGATTTGAATATTGTTATTAGAACAATTTTAGTAAATAGAAAAGAAGCTTCGATCGGAGCGGGAGGAATCATCGTCGCTCTCTCAAGTCCAGAATTCGCAGAGTTCCATAATGCAAATCATTCATATTCCGTTTTATGTGAAGTATTATGGGTGCCACTGATTGATATAACCGACTGTTCAAGTAACGACAGACGCACTTGGCATTTGCAGATTCCATGAAGAGGAACCGTTTCAAATTCCTGGAATGCTAAGAGTTTTTATTTTTCCTTTTAAAAAAGAATGATGTAGTTAACGCCAGGAAGGGGGGCGCATGAGCGCAGGACTGGGAGAAACATCTCTGTCAAGAGAGCCTCGTTGTAATTGCTGAGTTATTGTGCAAGCCATTATTGGAGAAATAAAAAAGATGTTTACTTGCGACTGTGAGATTCATCACGGTCGATCTCTTTCAACATGTTCTTCTTCTTTTCTGCTGTGTTAAATATGTTCGGATTTCATTATAGATATTCCTTACTCGCAACTAAAATTGTTTTACCGTAGCTTTATGTCTTCCTTAATCCATCACTACTGCATTATGTTTTGTTTTCCTCTAACCGATGGGATTCATTATACTTTAGTACGACCACTACTATAACAAAAGGATTTGGGTTTTCTGCAATTGTTTATTGCCTTTCCTCTGCACCAGCTATCAGCTGTGTAAGACCAATCTGCATTTTTCAGAACTCTACATGTATCCTTTTCTACGTCGACCTTTCCTTTTTCTTTCCCCTACCGCATCATGATTTATCAAAGTGCTGAAAGATAGACCTACTTTGCCTCACTTTCTGCAAGTTATTTAATCTCTGCTATTATCTCTTTTCTTCGGTTTTCATTTGACTCCATGCCCAATGGACCTTTTCCCTGGTTTAACCCTCAAACTCCAAAAATCTAAGACCATCATTTACCCATAAATATGCCCACATTTTTCGCGCTACTTAAATTCCTATTGTGACATTGCTCGAGAGATCCCTCTCGGGTTGGAAGGGGCAGCTCCCAATCCAAATTGGTTCAAGGTTGCCTTGGGATTGATTTGCTGTAGCCCATTTCAGTTTCGAGTGTCAACATTTTTGGCGCCGTTGACGGGGACGGAGGACGAGGTTATCTTCCCTGGGGTACGACAAATTTCATATCTATCTCTTGATGGTGAACAAGGGATAGGCATTCAATTGGCTGTGATCATTCACATGGAAACTCCTTGGTTTGTAGACTCTACATGATTTTGTTGGCGACTCCACTGGTTTCAAATTTCGAACTCGTTTGCTGCTCAAATTGCTGCAAGGTTTGCTCCTCTAGACTTTGCAAATGTTTATGGCTTTCCAAACACTGTTCCAGACATTAAAATTTGGGGGGATATCCTTCCTAAATTTGGAGAAGATGAGGACGAAAATCCTGGTCAACATTTGTTTGAATTCCACAAGCTCATGGAGGAGTTAAATGTACATCATGAAGACGTCCTCATGAAATTGTTTATGTTTTCATTGGAAAAAGATGCTAGACTCTGGTATAAATCTTTACCCCATTCCAGTATTCCTTCATTGAAATGTTTTCACACACTTTTTCATCAACATTGTAAGAGGATATATTTGGCTGAAATCCTTTTTGAAGATTGTTGTGATACAAGTCTTCTTGAGGAGGAGGACGAAAAAATAGAAATTTCTCAAGTTGATGAAGAGGAGAAGTATGAGGAAGAGTTGGCTCATAAATATGCTGGATCTTGTGAACTTACTCAAGAAGAAGAGATTCGGCATCACAGTCAACCTGCAAAAGAGATAAAAAGGAATGATTGTAGTTTCATTCAAGAAATACAAAGACCACCGTCTCCTTTAACTAAGGAAGAGAAGGGTCTTCCCCTGCACAACTCTATTGTAGCCCCTACTCACACAGATTTTCATCTTTCACACACTCCCGGATATGAATGTCAAATTTCTTCCAGCTCTAAAAATGTAAATCTATTTTTAAATGGTGATAGTCATCTATTCTATGGAACTTTACAGCAAGTTAGTGAACCTGGTTATGACGATTTCCTGCCAGAAGATCAGATTTTAGACTCTGCTTTGTTTCATGAAAAAGATATGGCTACCATGTTCAATGATCTTGAGCATCATGAATCAGAACATAGAGTAGTCGTGGATGTTTTAAAACCTCAGTATGATATGTTTTTCCAAGACCCTTTTGTTGATCTTTTGGATTCATTTAATGGAGGAATATGCTATGTCATGAATGTTTGGTCGCAAGAATTGATGAAAGGTTTGCAAATCCCCGATCACCAACAGGTCGGATGGGGATTGTCAATTTCTTTTTTCAGCCTGCTCGAAGAAAGTGTAAATTTTTTTCAAATGAGAAGACAATTATTGGATTGGCTTCACTGGTATTTTCATATCATTTGATTCTGGAAATCTTTCAGTAGTTAGAGTAGGAGATGTATATAAATAAGCTTGATTTCAAGCATTAGATTACATCGATGCTTTTCAATATGTTTTCAGTTCAGTTTTGAATCCAGTATGGTTTTGACATAAAACATTACGACTCCATAGCCCAATGGATGAATAAGCAGTTTTTCGTTCCGCTGAGATGCGAGTAAAGGGACAACGTTCAGGATTTGATAAGTATGATTTTGGGAAGCCAAATGGATGAAGGCACTTGATCTACGGTTCTTGGCACTTTCAGGGAAGCACCATCCCTAGTTGGAGCCAATGTTGTAACAGATATTAAATTCGACTATGTTGCCCAAAGTACAAATCGGGTCTCATTTATTCACATTAACAAGGGGTTGTTGGCATTGGGAATGTCATCAGTGCATTGGGAGCATAGAGGATGCAAAAGAAGTGTCTAGATGAATGGGCTATTGACCCTAAGGTGAAGTGTGTTCTTGTTAAAGGCAGTTCATAGAAGCCAAGAGTTGATGACTATCTTGAATACATATTATATTGGTGTTGGTATGGCCCTGATGACCACAGGAAGGGTGGAACCTCTCGGCCTAGTAGAAGGTGTATTAAACCATCAAAGAAAAAAAGCGTTGGACGACCTCATACAAAGAGAGGCTGCGCGTGTCATTTCATTGTGAAACGCTTATATGCTCAGCCATCTATTGCTCTTATCATATACAACCAACGAAATCATGTTGATAAGACTGGTTGTCATTGCCATGGACCACTTGATAACAAGGCCATTGGAACAGTGTTCATGTATGCTCCCTACATCTCAGAGGAGCTTCGATTACGGATAACATCAATGCTGTATGCAAGATTTTCTGTAGAGAGCATAATGCAAAAGCATATGAAAGCTATTGAGAGACATGGTGGTCCTAGTAATCATGATGATCTCCTCTCTCACATATATGTACGAAATTAGAGAGGGATATTAGATGGTCGATGTATGAACTGGACTCAAATGATGCATTGAGTGTTGAAATATGGGTTGAAAATCATCGAAGCAAGGTATTTTATTACCAAGGTTCATCTGATACTGAGGCCTTCATTTTGGGAATTCAAACAGAGTGGCAACTACAACAAATGATTCTTTTTGGAAATAATAATCTAATAGCAGTGGATTCAAGTTTTGGGGTCGAAAATTTGAAGTATCCAGTTTATACTCTTCTTGTCTTTGATTCAAACCAAATTGAAATTCCCATAGCATGGGTCATTTCTGCAAGTTTTTCGAGTCACGCTTTTCACAAGTGGATGAGATCACTTCAAGATAGAATTTGTGCAAAGGATTGCACATGGAGGTTGAACAACTTTATTGTTGATGATGCAATGACAAAAACTGCTAAAATTAGGGATGTGTTTCAGTGTTCAACTCTGTTATGCCTCTGGCGTGTTCGTCGTTCATGGCATAGGAATGTCATAAAGAAATGTACCAACTCTGAGATGCAACGAGAGATGCTGAAGCGCCTTGGGCACATTATGTAACAGCCATGGAAGTGGCCTCGACTCCCACCACTAACTCTTCGACCACTCAGTTTGGCATGGTAGTGGTAATGGACGACTGGCAGATGGAAGCGTTTCCGCATCAAAGGAATTATCAATGCTCCACTTGTCGAAACGATTTGTAACAATTAGGTGAGTTGCTACATGCCGCGACAGACGAGCCAAAAGATGATTCGTAACCACCCTACGTGGCCGCCCGAGGAATTTTGTGGAACATTCATGCGACCCTCCAGGGTTTCTATTGTATAGAGACCGAGGCTAATCTCTAGGTGGATGCTTCGGGATATCGCCTCCGAACAACATATTGAATTTATCTATAGTAAATACGGAATTAATAATGAGTTATTTTGAAGAGAAGCGAATAAAAGTGTAGATGGCGGTTCGTTCATACTAGATACTGAATTCAATGTCGATCTTTATCCTGAAATATATCATAATGTTTCGGCTTTTCGAAGGAGCTATGCAATTATGGAGAAGACATTTAAGATTTATTTGTACAAGGATGGACTCAGGCCTTTGGTTCACCAAGGTCAGAGGACCGGAATTTATGCTTCAGAGGTTTTCTTTATCGATCTAATGGAACAAGGCAACATGTTCATCAAAAATGATTCATCCAAAGCGCATATGTTCTTTCTTCCTTACAGCCTCAAGAAAATGGTGAATCATCTCTATAATCCTCGTTCACGGAATACGAAGCTCATCAAAAGAGAGATCGCGAGCTACGTCCGAGCGATCAAGACTATGCATCCTTATTGGAACAAGACACAGGGGAGGGACCATTTCTTCGTCTCCTTTCATGATTGGGCCTTGAATACTGTCAAAGGCAACAAGCAGCTCCAAAACAATGTCGTCAAGGTAATCTGCAATGCCGATAAATCTAGCGGTTTTGATGTTCTCAGAGACGTCTCTATGCCCCAAATAATCCTAAATCCCTGCAAGATGACACCAGACACGCGTCGATACCAACAACTGGGCGGTCCAGCGTCGTCGGGGCGACCATTCTTGGCTTTTTTTGCAGGCCAAATGCATGGGACTCTGAGGCCCCAAATTCTTAGGCACTGGGGAAATGAAACAGATCCTTCCATGAAAATCTTTGCGATGGGCCAGTCACCTCTGAGATCACTACAAAACAACATTTTGTACATTCAATACATGAAGATGAGTAATTATTACCTCTACCCAAGAGGCTTCGACGTCGACAGCCCTCGTTTGGTGGAGGCCATATACTATGACTGTGTCCCCGTTGTTATTTCTGATAACTATGTATTCCCCTTTGTAGACGTACTGGAGTGGAATAATCTCGCCATTCAGGTTCCTGAGAAAGATGTTCCCACGTTGAAACAAGTTCTTGAAGATGTTCTCCGAGATACGTACGAATCAATTCAACAGAATTTAAAGTCTACCCGGAAACACTTCTTATGGCATGAGAAGTCTTCCAAGTACGACGTCTTCAACATGATCATCCATTCGCTGTGGATCCAATACCTTCGAGTTTAATGAAGGTGACTGAAACAAACACCTTTGAATTGATTGAATCTTCAGAGGGTGAGCACCACTAGAGGGAAGAAAAACGATAATGTGAGTCCTGTAGAGTGTGTGAGAGCTTCATTTCTAGGAGGTCTGATGACTGGAGAATCGAAACTAAGAGCAATGGAGAGTATTCACTCTATTGAGAATACTTCGAGGGGATTTTTTTGGGACAATAGGTTTTTTCCCGTTTGATTTGAATATTGTTATTAGAACAATTTTAGTAAATAGAAAAGAAGCTTCGATCGGAGCTGGAGGAATCATCGTCACTCTCTCAAGTCCAGAATTCATAGAGTTCCAGAATGCAAATCGTTCATATTCCATTGTATGTGAAGTATTGTGGGTGTCATTGATTGATATAATTGACGGTTCAAGTAACGACAGATGCACTTGGCATTTGCAGATTCCATGAAGAGGAACCGTTTCAAATTCTTGGAACGTAAGAGTTTTTATTTTTCCTTTTAAAAAAGACTGATGTAGTTAACGCCAGGAAGGGGGGCGCATGAGCGCATGACTGGGAGAAAAATCTTTGTCAAGAGAGATTCATTGTAATTGCTGAGTTATTGTGCAAGCCATTATTGGAGCAATAAAAAAGATGTTTACTTGCAACTGTGAGATTCATCATGGTCGATCTCTTTCAACATGTTCTTCTTCTTTTCTGCTGTGTTAAATATGTTCGCATTTCATTATAGATATTCCTTACTCACAACTAAAATTGTTTTACCATAGATTTATGTCTTCCTTAATCCATCACTACTGCATTACGTTTTGTTTTCCTCTAACCGATGGGCTTCGTTATACTTTAGTACGACCACTACTATAACGAAAGGATTTGGGTTTTCTACAATTGTTTATTGACTTTCCTCTGCACCAGCTATCAGCTGTGTAAGACCAATCTGCATTTTCAGAACTCTACATGTATCCTTTGCTACGTCAACCTTTCCTTTTTCTTTCCCCTACCGCATCATGATTTATCAAAGCGCTGAAAGATAGACCTACTTTGCCTCACTTTCTACAAGTTATTTAATCTTTGCTATTATCTCTTTTCTTCGGTTTTCATTTGACTCCATGCCTAATGGACCTTTTCCTTGGTTTAATCCTCAAACTCCAAAAATATAAGACCATCATTTATCCATAAATCTGCCCACCTTTTTCATGCTACTTAAATTCCTATTGTGACATTGTTCGAGAGATCCCTCTCGGGTTGGAAGGGGTAGCTCCCAATCCAAAGTGGTTCGAGGTTGCCTCGGGATTGATTTTATGCAGCCCATTTTAGTTTCGAGTGTCAACATGTGGCATGCCTTACCATGTGTAAGGGCACCCAAACTAGCTCATCCATGAACCAACCTACTACTACGTCCATCTGTGTCATCCAATGAGCACCAAGGTTTGACATTCTTCTGGATAAAAATTAAGCACATGTTTTCCAAACCAAACCACGTGGATAAGGTTTGTATGCACCTGTGTCATTAAAAGTCACAAGTGGAGGTTTCTACTCATCAGGTTAGGATCATATTTAACTTAGTTTAAGGGAAAATAAGTTGTATGCATTGCCTATATGTGATATCTGTAATACAATGTGTCAACATATAAAGATAGATATTTCATGAAGATACACTCAGAAAAAATGCAATGCCATCATGAGAATGGAACCTTAGAAATGTCTCTAATGATCCTCCTAAGACATGTTCTCCACTCCATTACGTTGTTTAAGTAGAATGAAAAGTTGCACCATTGAATTCCTGTGAGGTGATGTTTAGCAGCCCATAGCTATGGGAAAGGGATGGAACTTTCTAAAGGAAAGAGAACAAATATTACTTGGTTAAAGGTGGATAGGCCTAGATCACTAATAAACACACAAGAAAAGGAAGAACACCTTTGGTATAAATGGAACAAAGGCAGACCAACAACTTGAATAGAGAAAACAAGAAAAATGTATCCTTCATAACTAATGGAGTGGTGAATTTGGAGAGAAAATTGGAGGCAATGTGTTTCCATTTCCTCCACAAAATTGCTTTTGGGGACCCAAATAATCCCATTGGGGAGGTGTGATCCAAAATAAATCTAAAACCATGAATGTCATGACTCATAAATAATTATCAAATGAGAATTAGAGTGGAAATGATGATGAGGTGAGGGTGATTGTTAGCATGTTCACCACACACCAAGTCACTTGCTCACTCGCCAAGCTACAACACCCCCACTAGTTGCAAGAAGACAAAATAGGGAGTGATAGAGTCAAGACAAGTTGGAAAAGAAAGCATTGCAAAATAGGAGCTAAAGAGACATAGATGCCTAACCTTTTCACTGCCACTAGCAAACTCTCCATATGGTGAATAAAAGCATGCAAACGAATGAATAGTGGGTTCCTTTGGCAAAACTTGGTAGTGAGATTTTGAAATTTCATGTAGAGTAGACTATTGATGGCCTAGAAAGTCATAATACTCTATAGTTCTTTGTATATCCAATAATAATAGACTGAGGATTTCCATTCAACACTGACTTTCCCAAATTGGGTTTCTAGGGGAAAATCGTTTTCCTTCATGGTAATTTATATGTTTATTGTTTACTGTGGGTTTCTCTATAAATGCTTAGCATAGTGACATTATCCGTTATCTCCATTGAATGAATGATATACTCACAACTTATAAACTCACTGCTCTATTTTTACTACCAATACCATTTTTTATTCGATACTCTACCATAGGTACATTTCCCCTATATCATATGTACATTTATTTGTTGACTTGAGTACAATGCCCCTATATCATTCATTGCACAAATCCCCACACATAACAATCAATTTTGTCTTACACACAACACTCAATTAATTAATTGCTTTGGTTTGGGAGCATATAAACAATAATCCTTTCTTATGACACTTGTTCCTTATGCTTCATTTGGCAACCCATTTACAAGTAATGTGTACATGCTAACCCAATTTCAAGTTACATTGTATAATTGGTAGAAGGCTACAATGAATTGTTATATTTATATATGGTCGGAGCAGTCGAGTTCTAATTTTGTCTATTCTTATTTTGGGGCAAGGATTCTTGTTTTTTTTTGGAAGATGGTGTTTTCTATTTTAGATTGTTTTTTTGGAGTTTTTTTAGCATTGTACAGATTTAGTTGGGTTGAGTTTCTACATACACATGTAAAAGGTCTTGAGTATATTTTTGGGTTTGGGAGCTTTATTTGATTTGGTTTCCAATATTTTAGTGGTGTTGTGCAATGGAAACAAGGGATAACCAATGTCAAAATGACCATAAGGTCCTCTCTAAAAACATTTTATTAATAATTCATTAGATCTGGCCTCATCTTTTTCTACCTCTTCTCTAACTAGACTATACAAAGTAGTATGCACTTCATCCTATGACTCACCCAATGAATGGTCAAGAACAACCACCCTATTCATTACTGCAAGTGACTCCATGATCTCAAGAGGGAGACCCCTAGGATAACAATTTTTTTTTTCGTATTTTTGAAACTCTTCTCAACTATGATGCAATGAAAAACACATAAAGAAATACCATATTTCCCAATTAAGGATCAACCTTCTCATATTTAAAGAAAACCCTAAATGCAAAAGGTAGATTTCAAGCCTGAAATATTGTTGAGAATAGTCATGAGTAGCCAAAAAAATAAAATAAGAAGCAAGGTGCCTAAATTTTTATTGATCCTACTACAATAGGGAAATAATTAACATAGATAGAAGCTAAAGAAATTCATAAAACTAGAAAAATTACAAGGAGAACAGCTCAAGTAGAAAGAATTCAAGGAATTGTCTATAGTTGACATTCCACTTTTGTCTATGTGAAAATTACCAAGTGAGTGGGTTGACCTCACTGAAAAAAGAAATAAAAGATAACAATCTACCTTTATCAAATTTAGAATTTATGTTATTTAATTCATGAAAGAAAGAAAAAAATAATACCTGGAATCACATGACAAATCCCTTGATCTTTATGAGTAACGTGAGTAGTAATATTATAGCACAATTTCATTCTCCACACCTACACACAAATCAAGAAACAAAACCTACTCAAACCCAATTAATCGTATAAACAAATAACATAAACTTGAAACATATGAATTCTAACTAGTGTTAGGAAAATAGTTTAATCCACAATTCATCAATTCAAATACAAATTAGTATAATGTGAATGCACAATGTATTTTTGTGGGGGGGAGCATAGGGGGGAAGAAATAAATATTTATAATAATATTTCAAATGTAATAAAAAGATACATACCTAGAAAAAATCTAGAACCTCCATCACCCAAGTTTGGGTCCCTCCAGCCTAGGCCACTTATCAATCTCAACTTCACCAAAAGTCCTAGTCTTACTTTGGAAGGGAAATCAAATGTTGATTTAGAACCAACACAAGATAGGAAAAATCTTGCATAACTAAGAGGTAATGTTCAAAGAGAGAACATTATAACCTAGGATAGAAGATCTCCCAATAGTTCTCTAGCATATAGATATAATGAACTAGTCTTGATCCCTTTCCTCAACCTAGAACTAATATTTAAGAAGTAATTATTGTAAATGGTACTTAAGGATGGTTTTAACGATGGTGTATTTGATTATATTAAATCATTAAAAGAGTTAATTTTAGAATCCTTCAAGAGTTGCATTGCAGTTCAATATAGTGAGATTCATTATAGTTTACTCTCGTATTCCCATTTTGTGCAGATGTGTCAACGACAATGCTTACCAAGGAAAGTCTTGTCCTCCCTATTTTTTTGGAACATCAAGGTGTCGACCAACCATGGATGATTAACTGGTCCAAGGTAAATGCAATACAAAATATTAAAACTTGGATTACTGCCATGAATTGTTTTTAACATCTAACAACTGGCTTGTCAAATTCTGTTCTTTCTCTTGCTGGTGAAATATTTTTTGAAAGGACTAAAAATTAAAACAATGCACACACATATGGAGTTTAAGATCTATGTTTTAAGTGATAAACTCTGCAAAGAACAATTGTATAAATCCTTGTTCTTCTCTTGATATATATATATATATATATATATATATATATATTGTTACAACTTAGCATGTTAATGTTTGGCATTTTCATGAATGTTATTGGTTTCTTGAGGGGATGTATTACATAGTTGAGGGCCTTTTCTGTGATTTTTTCCAATGAAAGTCAAAGTTGAAGGAAAACATGAAAATGAGCCTCCCAAAGTAGTAGAGGTGATGGTGTTTGATTACTTTGTAAATACAAAATGAACTCCTTTGAAGTATTATGGTTATATTATGTGCTTAGATGTAGGGAGGAAAAAATGACCCAACTATCTTCCAATAGAGGTCAGTATGATAATATTTTTATGTATTATGCAATGGTTACTTCAACACAATCTTTGATGTTTGTGAATGTATATACTCGTCCAGGACCAAGGACTAGGTATGTGGCCTAACACACAATTAATTTTGGCCCAAGTCTTACTTCCTTCAGCATACAATTGAGGGTTGTGACCCTAGTATAAGATCACACCCAAATCATGGTCGTAGATCCTCAATCCTAGGTGTAGATATTTATCCACTGAACAATCCAATGGAAGAACGATCAAACAGTTGTGTTTTAATCAACCGTTGTGATTAATGGTTTGTGTGTCTCCAATATGGTAGCATGTTAGAAAATTTCCCACCGCACGTGCTAATCCTGGAATGACACATCACCAAATAAACTGGTGGTCCAAATATAAAGCATGACCCCTCCAGGAAATTAACAATAAAGCAAATTTGATTCATGATTTGGTTTTCCATCGTTAGATCTCCCCTTAATTCTGATCAATGGTGTTGACTTAATATCTTCACTTGTTTGATCAAGGAATAGGGATCATTGATCTAAACATGATCAATGATCGATGGTTGATATATATATTCCATCCCCCTCCTGGAAGAGTATGATCCAACGATAAGTCTAAGGTTGCTTCAATATTTATAGATAATATATGTTTTTATGTTTTTTAATATTCGCACATCGTTGAATCTTCGATGACCAAATCGATGATGGGCACCCATTAGAGGTGTAGCACCTCCATCAGACGCATTGTAGGCTTGTTGGATCTCCGTTGGGAATATGGTCGTCAGTTATCTACTGATGATACAGTGCATCTAACAGAGGCACTACACCTCTAAAGGGCACCTATTTTCTGATTAGTTTTCAGATATGTAGTCGGCTATACGACGATGGGCATGCCAGAAAGTTGACGACGTATCATCGGAAATGGATCCTATTTTACACTATTTTATGGAATCCATGGTCCTCGGTAGACCGATGATGTCTTCGTCATATATATGATGATGTTGTAAACATTGGATAACTTCCACAATTCTAGCAATGACACTGGGGCCCAAGATATTGTCATATGGTGGATGATGTGGAGTCTAAAAATTGACGAAATCTTGTAGGATTTCAATGCACCTTGCAGTAGTGCTCATGTTTGGAGGAAAAGAAGAAGGCATGAGGAAAACATCTTGCAAGGTGAAATCAAGAAGATTAAGCCACCAAATTTCAATGGTGAACACATGAAAGGAGAAGAGGTCAAGGCCTAGCTATTGGAAATGAAGAAATATTTCCATCTACTTGATTACCCCTCATGGGTAGAAGCTAGAATTACCACCTAACACTTGCAAGGAAAAACATCCATGTGGTGGGATCAACTTAAGTAAGCCAGTAACCTTGATGAGAAGAGAATCTCATGGAGTAATTTCAAGGAATATTTCCAAGAGAAATATTTTTCCGAGTATTGCTATGAAAGGAAGATGAAAGAGTTCTTTGAACTCAAGTTGGGAACCAGAGGAATATGAAAAAAGGTTCTTTGAGTTTTTGAAGTATGTTGACTTCATTAAGGATGATAAATACAAAATCCAAAGGTTTCTAAGTGGGTTACCCTCCTTCTATAGTAAATAGATACAATATGACAACCCAAAAACCTTGGAGGAAACCATAAGGAGAGAAAGGCATATTTATGAGAAAATCAAAGGAAGCTAGTTTTCCAAAGGACTTGGAATGACAAGATGAAAGGGAAAAATGATCAAAGGAATATAGGTTTTAAGCCACCCTTTTTCAAGAACAATACCCAAGAAAATCATCAAGGTCAAGCAACCCAAAATGACCACAAGATTGCAGATTCATTTGGAAAAAGGCCAAGGAAGCAACATTTTCAATGTTGGGGATGTGAGGGAAATCACTTATATAGGGACTTCCCTCACAAAGGGGAAATAATCAAGACTGTCCACAACATTCAATAGGATGAAACAATGGAATACATGGGAGGAAACATGCCAAGTATTTATGAAGCCTCGGACAACAAGAAAAATGAATATCAATCCCCCATGATTGAAGTGGAAGGTAAGATTGATAACCATCCCATAGCAATTTTAATTGATTCTATATTTAGTTATAGGTACATAAATGCCAACACTGTTGAAATATTTCACTTGAAAAGAACTAAGCATAAGAATTTTTGGTTAGTTCAATTAGCCACACGAGCTAAGAGGAAGATCAATGAGTTGGTTAAAGATTGTCAAATAGACATGAATGGACTCAACACAAAGGTAGATGTAAACATCATACCATTGGGTCCATATGATTGTCTAATTGGCATGGATTGGTTGGAGAAAAACCATGTTGTCCTAGATTTTTATAACAAGAAAAACATATGTTTTGATGAAGAAGGGAAACAAGGCAAGGTTCAAGGCATTCCAAGAGCTGTAGTTATTAGAGAGATTTCATATATGCAGTTGAATAAGAGTTTCAGGAAGGGATGTCATAATTTTGCAGCACTTTTAGAAGAGGAAGCCAAAGATAAAGTGGAAATAATTGAAGGCCATATGGTCTTAAGGTATTTTGAAGATGTATTTCGAGAAATCCCAGGATTGCCACCAAAGAGAGACATTGATTTCTATATTTATTTGGTGTCAAGAGTTTCCCTGGTGTCCAAGACACCATACAAAATGGGTATAGAAGAATTGAAGGAGTTGTAGATACAACTTGAAGAGATGTTAAAGAAGGGGTATATACACCCAAGTGTGTCATTATGGGGAGCACCAATTCTTTTTGTGAAGAAGAACTATGGAACCTTAAGGCTACGTATTGATTTCAGATAGATAAATAAGGTCACCATAAAGAACAAATATCTTTTACCAAGAATTGATGATTTGTTTGATCAATTGAAAGGTGAAAGAATATTTTCCAAGATTGACTTGAGATCAGGTTTTCATCAATTAAGGATAAAGTAGGAAGACTTCATCAATAAAACATTCAAGAAAATGTATGGGCATTATGAATTCACGGTAGTTCCATTTGGATTATCAAATGCCCCAACAATCTTTATGTGTTTGATGAATGGAGTGTTCAGGGAGTACCTAGACAAATTTGTGATTGTGTTCCTAGATGAAATTCTTGTCTACTTTCAGTTAGAAGAGGAAAATGAAAATAATTTAAGAATGGTGTTGCAAGTTTTAAGAGAGCATAAATTATATGCTAAACTAAGTAAGTGCATCTTTTATCAAAAGAAGATTCACTACTTGGGGAATATAATTTCAACAAATGGGATATCAGTAGATCCTGAGAAAATAGAGGCCATTAGAGGATGACTAATGCAAAAGAATATGACAGAGATTAGATCACTCATGGGTCTTTCCAGTTATTGCTGAATATTCATAAAAGGATTCTCAAAGATTGTAAGTCCAATCACTTCTTTGCAAAACAAGGGAGTGAAGTTCGAATGGACTTTTAAGTGTGAAGAAATCTTTCAACAGTTGAAGGAAATATTGACAAGTGTGTCAATATTGAAGATTTCATATCTGAATGAATACTTCATTGTGTGCACTGATGCATGCAAGGAAGGGCTCAGTGGAGTCCTCAGTCAAAAGGATCATGTGGTATGCTATGAATCCAGAAAACTAAAAGAACATGAAATAAATTATGCTACCCATGATATAGAGTTAGCAGAAATTATACATGCATTAAAAATGTGGAGACATTGTCTTATGGGGAAGAAATTTGAGCTAAGGATGGAGCATTGTGGTCTAAAACATTTGTTTGGACAAACAACACTAAATGCCAGAAAAACTAGATGGCTAGAATTTATGAGTGAATATGACTTTGAAATTAAGAATATAAAGGGAAAGGAAAATCAAGTGGTCGATGCACTCAGCAGGGGAACTCATGAAGTGCATATTGCATCCATCAGGATGTATAGGACTGATATAAAATATCAAATTATTGAAGCAACAAATTTAGATCATTAGTATGTAAAAATAAAAGAAACATTAAAGCAAGGTAATTTTTAGCAGAAATTTAATTCTTATGAGATGAAAGAAGATAAAATTCTCATGTACAAAGGTAAGGTCTATGTGTCGAATTCTAATGAGCTAAAAAATGCAGTGTTGAAGGAAATGCATAATGTGTCATATGTCAGGCACCCATGATATTAGAAAACAATTACAGTTGGAAGATTTTTGACCAGGAATGAAGAAAGAAGTGGCTAATTACATAGCCATATGTCTAGAGTGTCAGAAAGTGAAGACTGAACATATGCACCCAATAGGTTTGCTACAACCATTGCACATTTTGGAGTGGAAATGAGAAGTTTTCACGGTTGATTTTATTACAAATATGCGCAGAAAAGTGAAGCAACATGATTCCATTTATGGTGGTGGTGAATAAATTAACTAAGGAAGTGCATTTTATTCCAGTGATGACTACACACAAGGCAACAAATATTGCAGAAATATATACGAAAGAAGTTGCTAGGCTACATAGAGTGACTAAGGAAATAGTTTAAGATAGGGATCCAAAGTTTAGATCAAATTTTTGGAAAGTTTTGTTCAAGGGATTTGGGACAAATATAAATCTTGGTACAACATATCACCCAGAGTCAGATGGGAAAACATAGAGGACCAACAGGATAATTTAGGAAATGCTTAGAATGTATGTGAGGGATCAACTATCAAAGTGGGAAGACTATATTCATTTGGTTGAATTTTCCTAAAACAATGGGTATCAGGCCTCATTAAAAATGATTCCATTTGAAGCATTGTATGGAAGAAAGTGTAACACACAAGTGAGTTGGGATAATATAACATACAAAGAAATTGTTGGACCATATTTGTTAAAGGAAATGGAAGAGAAGATGGCAAAGATAAAGAATAATTGAAAGGCTTCCTAAGGTCGACATAAAATCTATGCAGACAAGAACATAGTGTTTAGAGATTTCAAAGTGGTCGAACGTGTGTTCTTAAAAGTGAAGGCGAATATAATTTCAATAAGATTAGAAAGGTGCCCAAAGATGGCAACAAGATATTGTGGGCATTTTGAAATATGTAAAGATAGGGCTAGTTGCATACATGCTATAATTTCATGCACCCATGAGAGTTCATAATGTATTTCATGTATCATTATTAAAGAAGTATGTTCCTGAACCCAACCACATAATTGATTGGAATGTGATTCGGGTGGAGCATAAAGGGGATTTCCGGGTGGAACCAATATGCATCCTAGATCAGAAATTCAAAGTGCTCAGGAACAAAGCCATAGGGCTAGTAAAGGTTCAATGGACTTGTTACTGTCCTAAAGATGCTACATGAGAGAATGAAGAAAACATGTGGGAGGAATACACACAAAATTTTGACAATTTTGAAGAAAATGGAACGCAAGACTCGATTTTGAGAAACTAGAGTTCTGGAACCACATCTCAAAGTCCTAGCCAACTGTGTTGTGGACCCTGATAAATGAATGGATCATTCATTGGGTTAGACTTGATAAATGTATGGTACATCCCTTGGGTTAGTCCTGATAAATGAATAGTGCATTCCCTGGGTAGGCGAGCTGGAAGGAACATGTGATGATGGTTGGAGTTGTTAAATTGCAGAATTTGTATTTCTAAGTATTGTGATGTAAATTTTCATATATGTATATCGTCATAGAATGCACCGAGGATGATGAAAAAATGTATCGGAGGGGGAATGTAACATCCCCACTATAATCCCCTGTTTAATTAATGCTTATGTAGATACAATGTGTGGCTACAACGAAAACATTGTAATATGCAAATTGTATTTCTATGTTTTAATAATAAAATGTGATATCAACTGCTAAGGGGACATGGACAAGAGATGGGGGCTGAATTAATCCATGAGAGAGGGGAATGTCTAGGATAATGGCCAAGAGGGGTTCAAGGGGGAATTACCCATGAATATTAATCCAACCTATTTCCCTAAAATTTGCCATTGAGATATGAACCTTCTAATTTATGATTGAGTGTTCCTAAAGCCAATCATTGAATACAAGTAAGAGGGTGGGTGTTAGTAGTCACATCCCATATTTATTGGGCACATGGGGGTTGAGTACAATCAACTTGGGGAAGAGTGTGAGTCAAGAAAGACAAGCCAAAGGGAGAAAATTTGTATGGGTTAGGACAACAGTTTTACACATTGAGTTTTTGTACATGAGGAGCAAGTAGAGAGAAATAAAGAGAGATTGGAGTTGGTGCAATCATGGAGGGAAAATTCTAGAGCATGTTGGAGTGTATTTGGAGTGAATTAGAGATGGATAACTGAAGAGAGGTTGTCGGGCATGAAGAGTGAACTCCTGGGCAAGTTGCACTATACCAACAAGTGTTTGTTGTTGGTTTGTTGGTAGTTTTCCTAGTAGAAAGTTCCCTTGATTTCCCAGCTGAGAGATTCTTGTTTACTTGTGCCAAAGAGACCCTAATAAATGAATGTGATGCCCGAGGGATTGAGATCAGTGAAAGGGTACATTCCTTTGGTTGGGTTGGTCAAGAGGAAGAGAGTTGGTGGAAAATCGGGATAGTTGTAGGAAGATATCAGTGGGTTGTGAGTTTATGAGATGTGAGTGGACTGTGAGAGACCACCCTCTTTGTGGATTACTAATTATTATAGCACAAATTTCCACACCTATGCATTTGTGCATGGCCTTACCCTTTTCCCTAGCTTGCTGAGAAAAATCCCAAACTTTCCTCATCAAAGTTACTTAAGAAAAAATTACTTTTGCTTATAACCGCGGGTTTCATTTGTGAAACACACAGACATATGTTCCTTGAAAGTGTGCATCCCGCGGATGCCCTAAAATATTATGAAAAATAAAAAAGTTTTGAAATTTCGGGCGGCTTTTTGGGTTAGGATTGTTTCCCAACGCCCTTGAACCCGTACTAAAAGAATTAAACCTCCCCAACCTATTTGGGATGGTATAAAAGTACCATTGAGGGAAAATATGAGGACAAGTCTAATGTTGCAGGGTTATGTTGTTGAGATTTAACAAGCTTCCCTAATACCTTCATTCTCTAAGTACCATCCCCTGACCTCTAAACTGCTTTTCTAGTGTTCCTTCCTCTCCTATATAGCCATAAGGTGTGTTCATATCCTGATTGGGTTATCCAAGGAAGAGCTTCACTACTAAGTTGATGCTCGAAGGACTTGTGGAGGAACCTGGGCAGTTGGCTCTGAAGCAGTGGCGGAAGTTGAACCAGGTTGTAACCAACTTCCACATATTGTTAACAATAGAAGAGTTATCTTTCTCTCCTATCTTGTGTTCATTGCAATGTTATATGTTGTCATTGTTCATATATGCTTTGATATTTACACATAATATATGCTACTTGAACCTATAACTACCTTGTCACAACACTATTTTGGTTTCCTATTGCAAGCTTTTTCCAATAGAGACCAAGAGCGTGGATTGACATCAAACGAAGGGTTTAAAGTGCAAGTATTCTCCTTTCTCCTTCCCTTATATCTCCTAGTAAAAAGTAGTTATTTATTGTTTGCATGCTTGTTTGTGAGGGTAGATTTCAATCTTCTTAATCAATCTTCCTCTGCTATGAATTGACCAAAGGTCACAGGGGAAAAATCCCTTAATCAGAATTGGCAACTCCATTGGAGATTCTCTTAGTTTGGTTTGGTTGTAGGGTGTCTTGTGTGTCCTTTTTTATTTTTGTTAGTTTTCCTATTTTCCAAGCTTTGTTGCAAAGCTTTTATTATCTGGAAACTTTTCCATAAGTTTCTGGGAGTCTCCCTATTGAAAGTCCTTTTTATTTTTCCAATTTTACAGATTTATCCGTGTTTTTATGTTATATTAGTCATGGATATATACACTTTTACTGTGTATTACCCGAGGACAACTGCGAGTTTTATTTCACACAGTTGGGGACCTGTCAGAAATTTGTGAAAAAAAATTATTTCTTCAATTTCTGAGAGATTTATGGGTTTCTCTAGGTTATCATGGGATTCCTGAGTTTGTGATTGCTTTGTATTACAATGTCTAATCTTGTGAAAACCTTTAGATCATAAAATATATTTCTCTTTGTTTCCTACTTTTAGCTTGGATTTTAAAGAGAAATTATTTGCATTTAAAAAAAA
>ML795508.1:237580-260454 GCA_009831015.1 Picea engelmannii | reverse complement strand
GGGGGGGGGGGGGGGGGCATGAATCGTGTATCCTACAATTTATTTTAGCATCTTTTGTTAGTTTTTCTTTGATAGAAGAAAATGAAAAAAAAAAAACTATTTTTCTGCTAGTTAATATTCTTTCTTTCTCTGCATGGTTTGCATTGTTAATTGAAAAAGAAAAAGATACCAGCATAGGATTGTTCATGCATTTTCTTGTTGAAACTCTTTTTTCATTTGAAGAATTAGTGTAAAGTTTTCTTTACCAGTGTTCTTATAAGCCTCATTTTTGCAAGTCTCAAACAACATCAGTTGCACCTACACACCCTTTGAGTAAAAACAACCACTAAAACGAATGCTAAGATTAAAATGTACTAGTCTTTGTTTCTAGGGTTCACAAACAAGTTTAGGGTTAGGACCTTGGATTAGGATTGGAGAGATAACTCTCCAAGGCCATTGAACAAACATAGGAGTCCAAGCTAGGGAGAGTCTCAAATCCAATTTTCATATTAGTATAGTTGGGAGCCTCCTCTAACACAAGAGCTAAACACGAGGTTGCGTGAAGGAGAGTCGAGGAGATTGACCATATGAATCTTGACTAAGCATAGTGGAGAGATTGTATATTGGGGGTTTCACTAGTTCCTTTACCTCCATGAGAGGTGGCACGTTCAAAGCTTCGAGCTTTGTTACCCTACCCGTACGTTCAATCCTGATTATTGATTGTACCCCCAGACACTAACTGTGATTTGGTGACCATAATGGCTTTTCTTAGGGATCTCAGAGGTGACTGTGGAAGCTTTCCATGGTACCCAGGGAAGATTTTGTATCACACTTTTCAGTACTGCTGGAGGGTGTCCTGTGAAGCGTGGGTGCTTGCATCAGATAAGGATGGTTAGTTGAAGTTGGGATAACTTCTTCTCACTCCTTTGTTTGTTCGTTCATGAGACTTAATCAAAATGTGTCTTCTTCCAGAAGGTCCCTTTCCACTTTTTCATTTCTTTGGACTCAAGACCTTATCCACCTGGGCTAAAGATTTGGAAAATTTGTTTGCTTGCGATGTTTCTCTTAAGGATTTTTATTGGAGTGTTTCTTTGTGTAGTAGGCCTTAGGTTGTTTCAACGTCACCACTTTTGGATCATTGGTTCAGGGCAGTTGACCAACCGCTCCATTGGTCGGGAAGGACCCCTGGTCCTTCTCTTGAAAGTGTGGAACCACCTCCTAGAATGTGTGGATTTTTATACCACTAGTTCGTCAGAATCAATGCGTGAGACTTTTATGGACATGAACAATCCCATAAAGGACAAATATGTGAATAAGAATGATATGGCCAAAGTTCTTGAGGATACCAACTAAGGGACCCCTATCCAAGGGAGTTATTATGCTTTTCCGTTATGTGGAAACGTTGGTTCTAGGGATGATTTTAGGGGCTAAATTTTGCTAATGGGATGATTTTTCATGTTTTTTCCCAAAAAACGATTCTTTATTCTAAAAATGATTTGCCCAAATTCTATAGGATAAAATTATCTTACCTTAAAAATCGCCAAAATTTTATACAAACTATATAAACTCCTTAGATATTTGAACATTTTTACAAAAATATCACCAAACATTTTATAGTTGGCATATGAAGGATTAGTAAGATTCACCAAGGTTTCTACATTTAAAAATAAATTTCCATCCTTAAAATCATCCCTGGTTGGTTCCCCCTTGATGGCCACTTTGAACATTCCTTGGTTGAATGTAGGATTACCAGTTTGGTTGTTGACCACTCCAAATGTCCTGAATGCTCTTGATGCTTCTCAGATACACACCTTATGTCAGGGGCATCGTAGAGACTTTGATCCTTCACCTTCTGCATCCATAAAGTTTACTTCTCCTCCTCCTCCCTCTTTCGGTGAAAGTTTTAATACTGTCAATCAGAAGTCTAAAAGGAATAGGAAGAGGAAGAGTAAGAAAAAGAAGTCACCAACCTCTGCTAGTCATGTTGAAGACCAACGACCAACCTCTTCTACTCATGCTGGAAGCACAATCCCAGTCACTGCAAGTTATAATTGTAGCAGGTCACCAATCTATGCGAGTCATGCTGGAGATAGGTCATCAATCTCTGCAATTCATATTGAAGACCAACACCCTGCCTTTATAAGTCATGCTGGGGGGGAAATCCTAGTCCATGCAAGTCATACTGGAGTTCAACAACCAACCTCTGCTAGTCATGTTGGAAGCGTAAAACCAACCTCTTCTAGTCATGTTGGACATTCGTCAATAACCTTTGCGAGTCATGTTGAATACAAGAAACCAACCACTACAAGTCATGTCGGGGGCACGAATCTAGTCATTGCTAGTCATATTGGATAAACATCACCAACCTCTACAATTCATGTTGGAGATTAGCTACTAACATTTGTGATTCATGTTAGAGATTGGTCAAAAACCTTTGCGAGTCATGTTGGATTCCTATCATCAACCTATGCTATTCATGTTGGGGGAACACAACTAGCCTCTACGAGTCATACTGGGAGAAAAAGTACAACCACTACTATTCATATTGGCATCGAGTCACCGACCTCTGCGAGTCATGTTGGATTCATGTCACCAGCCTCTACTAGTCACGTTGGAGACTTGCAACCAATCTCTTCTAGTCATGTTAGGGGAAACCCACTAGCCACTGCAAGTCATGCTAGGGGAATTAATATGCTTGAGAAGCCTAGACGTATAGGATGTAATCCCAAGCTCCCTTGTAAAATTTAAAAAGGATATCACCTTACTCATTTGTGCCCTATTATTTTTGTGGTACGAGAAGCGTGGTCCTTGTCATCTTCGAGTTCCGAGTCATCTTCAGTTTCCCATCATTCTAATCAAAATTTGGTTGATGAAGCATTCGTGCTGATGCAATCTTTGGCCGACACCTCTATTTTTTTGGGGGCGATGCATCTCTTGACTATGTTGTCTCGCATAATATTCAACCAATGGTTGAGGAAGTGGTCATGTCGATCCAATCATCGGTTGATCCCACTCTTCTCTTGGAGAGTGACAAGTTTAAAGAGGTGATCTCGTTGATGCAATTTTTGGCTGATCCCACTCTTGTTTTGGGGAATAATGTGTCTTTTGACCATGTCCGTAGCATTTCCAGTTCAGTATATTTTGAATAAGGGGGAATTCCACTCTCTTCGAGTACGCTCCCTTCAAGTCCTAGGATGGTTTCCTTTGATTGGAATAATCTTGTAGAGCATCGTCTTTCTTCTTTTTCACCCTTCCAGATAATGGTTGGAATTAATAAATTACAAATTCGCCAAATTATTGTAGATGAAGGATTCCCTGTAACTCTTTTATCATCCTCGGCTTGGCAAGCTTTGGGTTCTCCCAAGCTTGTGTCAGCTACTAGTGAGTTGTTGGATTTTGACAGAAGACCTAACGATTGTCTGGGGATTCTTCTTCAGTTACATATCATGTTATGTGGGAAGGCTTACCTTGTCGATCTGTTAGTGGTGCTAGGCCCTTTAGACTTTAATTTTCTTCTTTGGCATGATTATGTATATGCAATGAATATTGTGGTGTCTATGCTCTTTCATGTGATGCATTTCCCTCAAAACAGAAGCATTGTCACTATTGATCGACTTTCATATGATAATCACCATCCTAGTTTTATTTTATCTCAGGTTTCCCCTTTGTGTGTTCCTAGTGTTCCTAGTGTTCGAGTAGACTCTTCCCCACCATGGGTGAATTATGTGGTGTCTTATCCTCGGTGTTTAATTGCTCCCGAGAAGGATCCTTTATAGTTATGTTCTCCTTCTCGAGACAAGATCTTGGAAATTGATCAGGTGTTTAATTCGATGGGGGCATGGGAGCCCTTGCTTCCCCCTATTGGCCTGAGTAATCTGGTGTTTCCTCTTGAGTCTGATTGTGTTGTTTGTAAGACCTTGAGCCATGGTATTTGTGAGTTGTTGAGCCCCAGTTTCATGGATGTTGAGTTGCCTTCAGATAAGGCCATCCTTGAAGCTACAATTATGGATCTTCGACCTCCTCTTGAAATGGAATATTTATTGGTTGGTTACCAATGAAACCCTTGGCTTGAGCCTATCAAAGGGATCTACCTGGAGCACTACTATGCATAAGCCACAAGGTTTTGTGGTCCTCTGTACATATTGTATTTTTAGGGTTTCTGGTTTTCACATTTTGTATCCCTTAATACTTGTATTTATCATAGGTTTCTATATTGGACTTATTAACTTTTAGGCAAGTGTTTGTGGTCTTATATACAGAACTTTGGAGACATTTTCTTTGGTACCTTTTCATTCCATGTCAATCTTTCTGACAGGTAATGATCTTGAAACTAGAATATAGGTTAGATTTTCCCCTCCATGCATTTTTGCATGTCAGTTTCCTATTCCATTTTTCCTTAGGATCGACCCCACTAAGTTATGACATAAAACCTTCTTTGTTTTTTAGAAGTGTTGTGATTCTTGTGGTAAAGCCTACCTTCCATGGGTGCCCTCGTTTAGAATCGCTTTTGTATTCTAGCGCTCATGATGTAAGTTTTGTTAGGCTTGGGAGTCCTATTTAGTCCCACCATGACTTGCATTCGAACCTCATTCTTCTTACCCAATCTTGTTATGGTTATTACCTACGGGAATCCCCCCATTATATCATGGATTTTTAGTTAATCTCTTTTCAGACTACTTAAAAAAGAAAAGATTTTCGAGTGAGCTTGTTTTCTTTCACACTCGTTAAACAAATTTTAAAGAACGTCTATTTAGTGCAAGTTTACCCCTTTTCAAAATGAATGGACTAATTAAGAAAAATGAATACTCTATTCAACATTGACTAGAAGAGTTCTCTTTGGTATGGTTTTACACTTTTTCAATCCTGAGAGACTAAATTAACAAAAAAGAACATGAGTTTGTGTTCCAATTCTATTGCATATTGATTGCTCCTGCTTTTAGACCTAATGTCAGATTCAACATGATGTTGGTCAACCCATTTCTTATGCATTCCTATCAGTTTATACCTTTGCAACTTGATACCCTAAACCTGGAGGAAACTTCCCTTGAGTGGCCTTATCATGCACATGACTCCTTGCATTGAACATAAGTATGTTCCTTGCGCTAAAGATCTAGTTAAATTCCCATGGGAAATCAAAATGTTAAATGCACCCGTCACCATTTCTCCTGTCATCTAGTGCTATAGGAAATAATTGATTACTTAAAATATCATGCTTTTCTCCTTACTTCATTGTCAAAACGTTTCATTATCATGCTTTGCATTAACCTTGTCACAGATATTTCTCCTTTGCGAGTTGAAAAGGCATCATGAGCAAGTTTGGCACCAACTCTAATGAACATATGAAATAATTTTGGACCTTTGTTTACAGGAAAACACAACAATTTTGTCAGGGTAGAAGATTGACTTCTAGTTTTATTTTATGTGCCTTCGTTTCTGATGTCGTCCAGCTTCTTACTGGTCTTGATGCCCTTAATAAATTCAACATAATCCTCAAGTAAATCTGTTTCCTTCAACCCTTTTCAGATTGAGCTTTGCCTCATCACACTTCCTCGATTGACGCTGTGTATTTATTTTTCCCAGTAAGCGATTAACACTTTGTAACTGCATCGATGGTGGTTGAAGTTTCATACAAGAGCTAATGAAAAGAAATGGAGTTATTGAAGTAGAACTTATCTCCGCCACACCATCTAATGTAATGTACGAATATTTGTTCAATGTCTCCGAGAATATCTTTCCGGATTTGATTTCTTCAATGTAATGTACGAATATTTGTTCAATGTCTCCGAGAATATCTTTCCGGATTTGATTTCTTCAAAAGACTAGAAATCGACAAAAAATGTTCAATACTGGACTGTAAAAGTTGTTCAATAGGCATCGTATAGCTCAATCCATTATCATACTTTGATATCCACGTACTATTTTCCGTACTATTTTTTCTTTATGATATGGCATGGAGAAATGCCAAAATCATAATCAAAGAAATGCCAAAATCATAATCCAAAGAAAAGAATGTGGTATAATTCTTAAATCATATTTTGAATATTTGAAGAGAGACATAGGAAATACCTTAGAAAGTGAGACGACATAGCCTTAATGAGAAGTAAATATATAATATTTATTCTTGAAAACTTGGTACATGGTGGTGGTAGGAAACTTTTCATAGAAAATATGGCTTAGCATAAAAAAAAAATGAGATATATTTCCTTAAAACTGAACTATGCCATTATAAAATGGGGCACTATGCTTGATAAGAAATTATCCCACAGTTGTAACATGGCAAGCTTAGGGAATTCACTCACTTTCCCTTCATCAAAGGTTATGTGGATAAGGGGTATATGGTATGGAAGAAGATGTGTGGGTCCAAAATATATGATGCTACTATGTCAAATAGGATAATGTGAATAATAGGGGGATATCGAAATAGGCTTTGCTTAGAAATATATCAAGTGCCTTGGTAATTTCGCAAGGAACATTGCGCCAATTTTATTGAGAGTGGGTGAAACTTTGTGCAAGTAGTGTGATTAAGGGGGACCCTGGAAACGCTTTGTCGTCTAAGTATTGTTGACCAAAAATGTAGTCAACAACTGCCAACCAACATATGCGTGTCGCTTACAGTGGCTTGCAAGCTTGAGACAATGAACTTATGATCCTTTGAAAGAAAGGGGAAGGGTTATGTAATGATAATACTAAGGGTGACTCAATGTGAGACATGAAGAGGTTGATAGGGTTAGGTGGACCAGGTTATACAACAGGGTGAAACAAGATGGAGGCCAAGGGATTCATGGATCCGGACTTCGTGGAATAACTCATAAAAAGTGGTAATTATGACGAGGTTTGGTCATGTTGTATAACCCAAAGGGACAAACTTTTTCGATCTTGACAAAATGATTATAAATATGGATAACTCATCATGTATGTTTGTTAAGGGAAAACCCCAAGCATAACACTGATCATCCACAACATGTATGCTAGAGCCATGTCAAAATGGAGGGGATGGAGAAAGGGAAAAAAGGAAGATGGGAAAGAATATTCTCTTCCCAAGTCGAGCATACCCATGCTCAAGTAAGAATATTTAGCGTTTTTTGCTTTCTTTTTCTTTTCTTTTTTTTGCCCTTTTGATAGAACAAAAAGTGAGAGAGAACCTAAATAAATGTGAAGCCAACAAAATCCTAATTTACCTCTTTTCATTATATATATATATATATATATATATATATATATATATATATATATATATATATATATATATATATATATTATTTACATTTTTATATGTCTTTTATTTTTGTACAAAGGAAAAGAAGAGCATTAACTTGGACTCAAGTAGGATGAAATTTAGCATAAATGAATGCGTCGTTTTTTTTGCATGTGGGTATTACAACTTTGAAAACTTTACGCGCCGAAGAATTGCCAACATACCAACCAACAGATGTGTATGCCGGGGGAAAATGGCTAATAAATAACCAAAAGAAACGATTACCAACCTCCAAGACTTTCCAACCAACATGAGAAACTTTGGATTTAATACTGAAAGTATCGACTGAATCAAGGACATCAGGTTTACTATTTAGGGTTTTTATATAGAAGAGATGATCAATGCATTCCACAAACAAAGTAATATCATCCATAGGAATATTTCTATCAAGAAAAGGTCCATCATAATGCAAAGAAGATTCATAATATCGGTTCAAAAACATAGGGATTTCCTTAAAATAGTCATCATCATTGAACGAAAAAGTGCATCTAGGAGGGATATGCACACTAGTGTCAAGTTCCTTAGCCTCTCTTGATTGAAACAATAGATTAACAATGATGTTATACAATTCAAGATCTTGATCAAAATTATGAAAATATTCAAAAGAGGACTCATCACATGTATCAATAAAATCATATGGGTCTTCATCAACTTTTTTTGACCACTCATTAGCAACATCAACAAATAAAAATGTATCATAAATAGGATTAACATGGTCAAAAATGACTTCTTCAATTGCATAATCAAATTCACCATCGTATGCGTGCGGATAATAGGCAAGAAATGAAAGATGATCTTGGGGTTGAGTTTTTCTATGAGGTTTAAAAAGGGTGGTATTTGGAATGTGGGAGGTAGGTTGATCATTAAGCATCATGATATGATCATGATCCTCTTCACAACCAAGCTCTTGACCACAAATAGTGAAGTCATTATAATTAGGCCCTAGGAGAGAGGGCTCCAAAGGTATTTCAAGGTAGGCACGATTTGAAGATTGATACTCAAGGGAGAACATGTGATCCTATAAATTCTTGATGATAGGGTTTAAGGAAGACAAATATTTGTGTGAATCATGAATACCAAAGAAGAAACTTGTTCTACGGATTTTCTATTCAAAGTCAAGGCAAGTGGTAAATGCTATCTCTAGGTTTTGAACATCCTTTTCTTCTAACTGCCATCAGTAAAGAGGAGGTATAAGTTCATAATAATGCAAAAGGGAAATGAGGTTGGTAGGACGAATGGACATAGGAATTGAATTATATAACTTGATAAACCTAAGGTTAAATGCAAGAATGCTTTCATTATATTTCATATGAAAGTGATTAAATATCTTAAGGTTCTCATAAGGATTATCCAAACACCCAAAGGTAGAAGTAAACCAGTAGGAAAGTTCAGACCATGTAGAGATGCATTCATCAGGTAGGTTGGAAAATTTAGAAGCGACATTACCCTGAAGGGAGTTCATGAACAAAAGCATGCAACTATCATTATCATTAACTCCAAGAATAGTGCAAGCATTTGAAAATGCACGAACATGTTCAACCACTGTAACAGTTCCATCACCATGAAATAAAGGGAAATGTTTCTTGAATTTGTGAGGTAAGGGATTAACTGGGTGAGAATACTTCAAGGGGATAGGCACAAACCATGGGGAATTATTTAGGTCTTCTTCAAATTCAAAAATCCCATACTTGTGAATGATCTTCCGAGGGTTAGTAGTTGAAACCACATGATTAAAACCACTAAACAAGCTTGCAATCAACTTAGACATAGGAATCTAGAGAATATAAATGAATATTTGAAAGAGTTAAAAAAACTAGGAAAGAACCATTGAACGGTCCTCCCAATATGGTTTCCAAAAATATGTTAATGTCAAGGGACTAGAGAGTCTCTAACACCAACATCTTGACCTCCCATGGGGCTAGGAGGGAAGAGATGAGAATGTCATACTAGGTTTAGAGCCCCAACAAGAAACACATTGAACTCCATGCTAAATCTCCTCTAACCTAAGGTCCAAGCATGAAATCTGTTTTCTTTGTATTTCCTTTTTAAAAATATTTGATTTTTATGCAATTTATGATTTTTATGCTTTCGTGTATGAGTTTATAAAGTAGAGAATCAAAGTTAAATCCAAACAACGTTACAATAGAAAGACCAAGAGAGGAAGAAAGAAGAAAGATGATCCAAAATGGAATGGAGCAATGGTGGTGATAACACAAGGTGAGAACCTGTATATCAGAAATTGATTAGCACTGAAATAAAAGCAGGCTTAAATACAACAAACTGACAAGTAAACGATTCACCTTATGAGAACCAACAAAGTTCATCAATGACAAATATACACCACAATTTCTTGATTAATTTTACATGTAGTTTAATTCATATATAAGTAACTTCATGTTTCACTAGACATCGTATAGGTCAATCCATTATCATCCTTTGATATCCGCGTACTATTTTTCTTTATGATATGGCATGGAGAAATGCAAAAATCATAATCCAAAGAAAAGAATGTGGTATAATTCTTAAATCATATTTTGAATATTTGAAGAGAGACATAGGAAATACCTTGGAAAGTGAGATGACATAGCCTTAATGAGAAGTAAATATATAATATTTATTCTTGAAAACTTGGTATATGGTGGTGGTAGGAAACTTATCGTAGAAAATATGGCTTAGCATAAAAAAAAATGAGATATATTTCCTTAAAACTGAACTATGCCATTATAAAATGGGGCACTATGCTTGATAAGAAATTATCGCACAGTTGTAACATGGCAAGCTTAGGGAATTCACTGACTTTCCCTTCATTAAAGGTTGTGTGTTGTAACATGGCAAGCTTAGGGAATTCACTCACTTTCCCTTCATCAAAGGTTATGTGGATAAGGGGTATATGGTATGGAAGAAGATGTGTGGGTCCAAAATATATGATGCTACTATGTCAAATAAGATAATGTGAATAATAGGGGGATATTGAAATAGGCTATGCTTAGAAATAAATCAAGTGCCTTGGTAATTTCGCAAGGAACATTGCGCCAATTTTATTGAGAGTGGGTGAAACTTTGTGCAAGTAGTGTGATTAAGGGGGAGCCTGGAAACACTTTGTCGTCTAAGTATTGTTGACCAAAAATGTAGTCAACAATTTCCAACCAACAGATGCGTGTCGCTTACAGTGGCTTGCAAGCTTGAGACAATGAACTTATGATCCTTTGAAAGAAAGGGGAAGGGTTACGTAATGATAATACTAAGGGTGACTCAATGTGAGACATGAAGAGGTTGATAGGGTTACGTGGACCAAGTTATACAACAGGGTGAAACAAGATGGAGGCCAAGGGATTCATGGATCGAGACTTCATGGAATAACTCATGAAAAGTGGTAATTATGAGGGGGTTTGGTCATGTTGTATAACCCAAAGGGACAAACTCTTTGGATCTTTACAAAATGATTATAAATATGGATAACCCATCATGGATGTCTATTAAGGGACAACCCCAAGCTTAACACTAATAATCCACAACATGTATGTTGGAGCCATGTCAAAATGGAGGGGATGGAGAAAGGGAAAGAAGGAAGATGGGAAAGGATAATCTCTTCCCAAGTCGAGCATACCCATGCTCAAGTAAGAATATTCATATTTTTTCCTTTTCTTTTTCTTCCCTTTTGTTAGAACAAAAAGTGAGAGAGAACCTAAATAAATGTGAAGTCAACAAAATCCTAATTTACCTGTTTTCATATATACATATTATTTACATTTTTATATATCTTTTGTTTTTGTACAAAGGAAAAGAAGAGCATTAACTTGGACTCAAGTAGGATGACATTTAGCATAAACGAATACGTCGTTTGTTTTGCATGCGGGTATTACAACTTTGAAAACTTTACGCGCCGAAGAATTGCCAACATGCCAACCAACAGATGTGTATGCCAAGGAAAAATGGCTAATCAATACCCAAAAGAAACGATTACCAACCTCCAAGACTTTCCAACCAACATGAGAAACTTTGGATTTAATACTAAAAGTATTGATGGAATCAAGGACATCAGGTTTACGATTTAGGTTTTGTATATAATAGAGATGATCAATGCATTTCTCAAACAAAGTAATATCATCCCTAGGAATCTTTCTATCAAGAAAAGGTCCATCATAATGCAAAGAAGATTCATAATATCGGTTCAAAAACATAGGGATTTCCTTAAAATAGTCATCATCATTGAACAAAAAAGTTCACCTAGGAGGGATATGCACACTAGTGTCAAGTTCCTTAACCTCTCTTGATTGAAACAATAGATTAGCAATGATGTTATACAATTCAAGATCTTGATCAAAATTATGAAAATATTCAAAAGAGGACTCATCACATGTATCAATAAAATCATATGGGTCTTCATCAAATTTTTTTGACCACTCATTAGCAACATCGAAAAACAAAAATGTATCATAAATAGGGTTAACATGGTCAAAATTGACTTCTTCAACTGCATAATCAAATTCACCATCGTACGCATGCGGATAAGAGGCCTGAAATGAAAGATGACCTTGGGGTTGAGTTTTTCTCTGAGGTTTAAAAAGGGTGGTATTTGGAATGTGGGAGGTAGGTTGATCATTAAGCATCATGATATGATTATGATCCTCTTCACATCCAATATCTTGACCACAAATAGTGAATTCATTATAATTAGGCCCTAGGAGAGAGGGCTCCAAAGGTATTTCAAGGTAGGCACAATTTGAAGATTGATACTCAAGGGAGAACATGTGATACTATAAATTCTTGATGATAAGGATTAAGGAAGAAAAATATTTGTGTGAATCATTAATACCGAAGAAGAAACTTGTTCTACGGATTTGTTGTTCAAAGTCGAGGCAAGTGGTTAAAGCTAGCTCTAGGTTTTGAACATCCTTTTCTTCTAACTACCATCGATAAAGAGGAGGTAGAAGTTCATAATAATGCAAAAGGGAAGTGAGGTTGGTAGGATGAATGGACATAGGAATTGAATTATATAACTTGATAAACCTAAGGTTAAATGCAATAATACTTTCATTATCTTTCATATGCAAGTGATTAAATATCTTAAGGTGCTCATAAGTATTATCCAAACGCCCAAAGGTAGAAGTAAATCAGTAGGAAAGTTCAGACCATGTAGATATGCATTCATCAGGTAGGTTGGAAAATAGAGAAGCATAATTAACCTGAAGGGAGTTCATGAACAAAAGCATGCAACTATCATTATCATTAACTCCAAGAATGGTGCAAGCATTTGAAAATGCACGAAGATGTTCAACCACTGTAACCGTTCCATCACCATGAAATAAAGGAAAATGTTTCTTGAATTTGTGAGGTAAGGGATTAACTAGGTGAGAATACTTCAAGGGGATAGGCACAAACCATGGGGAATTATTTAGGTCTTCTTCAAATTCAAAAATCCCATACTTGTGAATGATCTTCCGAGGGTTAAGTTGAAACCACAGGATTAAAACCACTAAACAAGCTTCCAATCAACTTAGACATAGGAATATAAAGAATATAAATGAATATTTGAAAGAGTTAAAAAAAAACTACGAAAGAGCCATTGAATGATCCTCCCCAGTATGGTTTCCAAAAATATGTTAATGTCAAGGGACTAGAGAGTCTCTAACACCAAGATCTCGTCCTTCCGTGGGGCTAGGAGGGAAGAGATGAGAATGTCACCCTGGGTTTAGAGCCCCAACAAGAAACACATTGAACTCCATGCTAAATCTCCTCTAACCTAAAGTCCAAGCATGGAATCCGTTTTCATTGTATTTTCTTTTTAAAAATATTTTATTTTTATGCAATTTATGATTTTTATGCTTTCGTGTATGAGTTTATAAAGTAGAGATCAAAGTTAAATCCAAACTTAAAAGAAATTAAACAACTCAAAAAAATATGTACAAGAAAAACTCTAACTTAATAGTATTTTTGTATTTATTTTATAAGAAAGTAACTAAAACAAAACTAATAAAGAGTTAATTTGAATATGTTAGTGCTAAAGTGGGTTGATTAAAAGAAAAGTTTATTAAGCAAGAAATTAATTTAATGACTATCAAAATAAATTATAAAAAGTCTGTATTGATTTCATATTTTTAATTTTCTTCAAGTTAAAATAAAATAAATAACAAGAGAACTAAAACAAATAAAATAAATAAAGAAAATAAACAAAAGTGTGTACCTATTAAAACTGATTAATAAAAACAAAATGAAAGAAGCTTATATACACCATTTTACAATAGTAATAAATCCATTAGTCTATTTTATTTTTAGAATTTTAAGTGTTGAATTAAGAAAAGATGAAGAAAGTTGATATTTTAAAAGAAAACAAATAAAGAAACAATTTTAGAGCATAAAGGACTTTGATCTTTAATTAAAAATGTTCCCCGTGTAATTTTTGGAGTTTCGGAATTTACAAGTCTCTGCGTAGACTTGGGCCAGGTATTTATTCTTTATCCATTCTAGAACAAAGTTACAATAGAAATACCAAGAGAGGAAGAAAGAAGAAAGCTGAGCCAAAATGGAATGGAGCGATAGTGGTGATAACACAAGGTGAGAACCTGCATATCAGAAATTGATTAGCACTGAAATAAAATCAGGCTTAAATACAACAAACTGACAAGTAAACGATTCACCTTATGAGAACCAACAAAGTTCATCCTCGCCTCATCCGTTCACTTCTTCACAAGACTCCCTACTACCAACAATTATGTCAATCCTTGCTGAAAATATAGAGGATGAATAATAATTTTAAAGAGGAAAACCTCACTGCAGAACATATTGATGTCTTCTTACATACCAAGAAGCATATGGATATGTTTTTCTGTCATCATCAACGATGAATGTGAACCATGTGTAAACCATCAGAGTTCTTTCAATACAAAATTGAGGAAGTTTTTAAGAGTCGTGAGAGTCATCATTCAATCTAGAGTAGTGACGCTGACAATGTTTCAATTAATCTTTGGTTTCAGCCATCTTGGTTTCAAAATTAACAATAATATGCATGGAAGAGTGTAGAATTTGCGGTCTCCAGAAAATTTTGAGCACCTCTTCAATTATTAAAATGACCTGGAATCTCTCCAAAATAATCATTGACACATCCTTTAATGTCTGCAATCATTGAAAATACTCTAAATCATCTTGTACGTGTATCAATGACAAATATACACCACAATTTCTTGATTAATTTTCCATGTAGTATAAGTCATATATAAGTAACTTCATGTTTCACTAGGCATCGTATAGCTCAATCCATTCTCATCCTTTGATAGCCGCATACTATTTTTCTTTATGATATGCCATGGAGAAATGCCAAAATCATAATCCAAAGAAAAGAATGTGGTATAATCCTTAAATCATATTTTCAATATTTGAAGAGAGACATAGAAAATACTTTGGAAAGTGAGACGACATAGCCTTAATGAGAAGTAAATATATAATAATATATTTATTCTTGAAAACTTGGTATATGGTGGTCGGAAACTTATCATGGAAAATATGGCTTAACATAAAAAATGAGATATGTTTCTTTTAAAAGTGAACTATGCCATAATAAAATGGGGCACTATGCTTGATAAGAAATTATCCCATAGTTGTAACATGGCCATAGTTGTAACATGGCAAGATTAGGGAATTCACTCACTTTCCCTTCATTAAAGGTTATGTGGATAAGGGGGTATATGGTATGAAAGAAGATGTATGGGTCCAAAATATATGATGTTACTATGTCAAATATGATATTGCAAATAATAAGGGGATTTTGAAAGGGGGCATGCTTAGAAATAAATCAAATGTCTTAAAAATTTTACCAGGAACATTACGCCAATTTTAATGAGAGTGTGTGAAACTTTGCGCAAGTAGTGTGATTAAGGGGGAGCCTGGAACTGCTTTGTCGGCTAAGTACTATTGACCAAAAATGTAGTCAACAATTTCCAACCAACATATGTGCATCGCTTACAGTGGCGTGCAAGCTTGAGACAATGTACTTATGATCCTTTGAAAGAAAGGGGAAGGGTTAGGTAATGATAAGACTAAGGGTGACTCAATGTGAGACATGAAGAAGTCGATAGGGTTAGGTGAACCAGTTTATACAACAGGGGGAAACAAGATGGAGGCCAAGGGATTTGGTCCTATTGTATAAACCAAAGGAAAAACTCTTTGGATCTTTAAAAAATGATTATAAAGATGGATAAACCATCATGGATGTGTGTTAAGGGAAAACCCCAAGCTTAACACTGATCATCCACAACATGTATGCTGGAGCCATCTCAAAATGGAGGGGATGGAGAAAGGGAAAGAAGGAAGATGGGAAAGGATTGATGATCGTGATGAGAAAGGATGTCTCTCTTAGTAAGCGTATGGTAGAAAAGTCAAGGAATTATGAAAAAAATAAGGTAACTTGGTTCACCTGCAAGCTTGTTGTCCACCAAAACAAATTTTGTCAATCAGTTAAAAAATATACAGATAGCCTTTAATATCACCAACCATTGTTCCATCAACTCTGACCATCAAAAGGGAAGAAAAAGAAAAGCAAAAAAAACTGAAAATAGAACAAAAAGTGAGAGAGAACCTAAATAAATGTGAAGCCAACAAAAACCTAATTTACCTCTTTTCGTAAAAAAAATTATTTTGTATTTACATTTTTTATATATATTTTATTTATTTACAAAAGAAAAGAAGAGCATTAACTTGGACTCAAGTAGGATGAAATTTAGCATAAAGGAATGTGTCGTATATTTTGGATGTGGGTCTTACGACTTTGAAAACTTTACGTGTGGAAGGATTTACAACATGCCAACCAATAGATGTGTATGGCGAGGAAAATTAGTTAATCAATACCCAAAAGAAACGATTACCAACCTCCAAGACTTGCCAACCAACATGAGAAGCTTTTGATTTAATATTGAAAGTATCGATTGAATCAAGGACATCATGTTTAGGATTTAGGGTTTGTATATCGAAGAGATGATCAATGCATTCATCAAACAAATTAATATCATCCCCAGGAATCGTTCAATCAAGAACATGGCCATCATAATGCAAAGAAGATTCATAATATGGGTTCAAAAACATAGGGATGTCCTTAAAAAAGTCATCATCATTGAAGGAAAAAGTGCACCTAGGAGGGATATGCACACTAGTGTCAAGTTCTTTAACCTCTCTTGATTGAAACAATGCATTAGCAATGATGTTATACAATTCAAGATCTTGATCAAAATTATGAAAATCTTCAAAAGAGGACTCATCACATGTATCAATAAAATCAGATGGGTTTCATCAACTTGTTTTGACCACTCATTAGCAACATCAAAAAATAAAAATGTATCATAAATAGGGTTGACATGGTCCAAATTGACTTCTTCAACTGCATAATTAAACTCACCATCGTATGCGTATGGATAAGAGGCTTGAAATGAAAGATGATCTTGGGGTTGAGTTTTTCTATGAGGTTTAAAAAGGGTGGTATTTGGAATGTGGGGGGAAGGTTGATCATTAAGAATCATGACATGATCATGATCCTCTTCACATCCAAGATCTTGAACACAAATAGTGAAGTCATTATAATTAAGCCCTAGGAGAGAGGGCTCCAAATGTATTTCAAGGTAGGAACGATTTGAAGATTGATACTCAAGGAAGAACATGTGGTCCTGTAAATTCTTGATGATAGGGGTTAAGGAAAACACATATTTGTGTGAATCATGAATACCAAAGGAGAAACCTGTTCTACGGATTTTCTCTTCGAGGTTGAGGCAAGTGGTTAAAGCTAGCTCTAGGTTTTGAACATCCTTTTCTTCTAACCTCCATAGGTAAAGAGGAGGTAGAATTTCATAATAATGAAAAAGGGCATCGAGGTTGGTAGAATGAATGGACATAAGAATTAAATTATATAACTTGATAAACCTAAGGTTAAATGCAAGAATGCTTTCATTATATTTCATATGAAAGTGATTAAATCTCTTAAGGTTCTCATAAGGATTATCCAAATGCCCAAAGGTAGAACTAAACTAGTAGGAAACTTTAGACCATATAGAGATGCATTCATCAAGTAGGTTGGCAAATAGAGAAGTGGCATTACCTTGAACCGAGTTCATGAACAAAAGCATGCAACTATCCTTATCATTAACTCCAAGAATGGTGAAAGCATCTGAAAATGCAAGAAGATGTTCAACCACTGTAACGGTTCCATCACCATGAAATAAAGGAAAATGTTTCTTGAATTTGTGAGGTAAGGGATTAATCGGGTGAGAAAAATTCAAGGGGATAGGCACAAACCATGGGGAATTATTTAGGTCTTCTTCAAATTAAAAAATCCCATACTTTTGAATGATCTTTTGTGGCTTAGTAGTTGAAACCATAGGATTACAACCACCAAACAATCTTCCAATCAATTGAGACATAAGAATATAGAGAATATAAATGAATATTTGAAAGACTTTAAAAAACAAACTAGTAAAGAACCATTGAACGGTCCTCCCCAGTATGGTCATAAAAAATATGTTGATGTCAAGGGACTAGAGAGTCTCTAACACCAACATCTCAACCTCCCATGGGGCTAGGTGGGAAGAGACGAGAATGCCACCCTGGGTTTAGAGCCCCAACAAGAAACACATTGAACTCCAGGTTAAATCTCCTCTAACCTAAGGTACAAGCATTAAATCCCGTTGCTTTGTATTTTCTTTTTAAAAATATTTGATTTTTATGCAATTTATGATTTTTATGTTGTTGTGTATGAGTTTATAAAGTAGACAATCAAAGTTAAATCCAAACTTAAAAAAAATTAACCAACTCAAGAAAATATGTACAAGAAAAACTCTAACTCAATAGTATTTTTGTATTTATTTTGTAAGAAAGTAACTAAAACAAAACTAATGAAGAGTTAATCTAAATATGTTAGCGCTAAAGTGGGTTGATTAAAAGAAAGTTTATTAAGCAAGAAATTAATTGAGTGACTATGAAAATAAATTATAAAAACTCTGTAGTGATTTGATATTTTTAATTTTCTTCAAGTTAAAATAAAATAAATAACAAGAGAACTTAAACAAATAAAATAAATAAACAAAATAAACAAAAGATTGTACCTATTAAAACTGACTAATAAAAAAAAAAATGAAAGAAGCTTATATACACCATTTTATAATAGTAATAAATCCATTAGTTTATTTTACTTTTAGAATTTTAAGTGTTGAATTAAGAAAATATGAAGAACGATTAGATTTAAAAAGAAAACAAATAAATAAATAGTTTTAGAGCGTAAAGAACTTTGATCTTTAATTAAAAATGTTCCCCATACAATTCTTGGAGTTTCGGAATTTACAAATCTTTGCGTAGACTTGCGCCAGGTATTTATCCTTTAGCCATTCTAGAATCTAGAACAAAGTTACAATAGAAAGACCAAGAGCGAAAGAAAGAAGAAAGTTGAGGCAAAATGAAATGGAGCAATGGTGGTGATAACACAAGGTGAGAACATGCATATCAGAAACTGATTTGCATTGAAATAAAATTAGGCTTAAATACAACAAACTAACAAGTAAATAATTCACCTTATGAGAACCAACAAAGTTCATCCTCGTCTCATCCGTTCGCTGCTTCAAAATACTCCCTACTACCAACAGTTTTGTCAATACCTGCTGAAAGTATAGAGGATGAATGATAATTTTAAAGAGGAAAACCTTACTGCACTCCAAGCACACATCTCCAAGTTTTCTTCCCCGCGTTACTGGCTGTGCGCTGCTTCTTTTTATATCTTTAGATCGGTCGTTACAGCGGTTATAGTCATTTTTAGTACTCAACCCGTTGAAGCAAACCATCTGCATTTAAAAATAAAAACATTATCTAGAAATCTCGTTATGGTTCACTTATTTACATGGATCCATCTCTTTGGCTTTTTCATGTTAAAATTCCATACAATATTTGTGATTCTATGAGAAAACTTTTATCCCTGACTTTGTTTCATTTTCAATGTAGTAATTGTCTCGAATTTGTTTGTAAAATGGTTGGTAACTTTGTTGCAAGATCTATTACTTACAGTTTCGTTTTTGCTTATCTATAGTTCGAGATATCAAAGGTTATGTATGGTTTAGAAAATTGTTGTTTTACCCAATTTATATTGCTTGTCTGTAGTTCATGTACTTTGGAATGTAGAATGTACTGCATAGGGTTTGTGACCTGGTTGTTCATATTGATCTTTGACAAAATATGTATCACCACAACAAAAGATACTTGCAGGTGGTATGAGCATACCATCAAATAAGCAAGTCCACTTTCTGTGTCGACATATGAGCCAAATAAAAAAAATATTGATCAAAGCTTTGTCATCTTCATACAAACATTTACTCCATTCTTGTGAAAATCTCATTGACATATCTGTAGGTTGCCCATGGGAAATCCAAACGTTAAATGCATCATTCACCCTTTCTCCTATCATCTCGCACTATAGGCAATAATTTATTACTTAAAATATCACGGTTTTATCCTTACTTCATTGTCAAAATGTTTCATTCAATTGCATTAACCTTGTCACATAGTTTTCTCATTTGCGAGTTGAAAAGGAATCATGAGCGATTTTGGCACCAACTCTAATGAACATCTGAAATAATTGTGGACCTTTGTTTATAGGAAAACATAACAATTTTCTAGAGGTAGAAGAGTGACTTCCATTTTTATTTCTCCAAATTTTAAGTATATGCCTTTGTTTCTGATGTCGTTCGACCTCTTATTGGTCTTGATGCCCTTAATAAATTCAACATAATCCTCAAGTAAATATGTTTCCTTCAACCCTTTTCAGACTAAGCTTTGCCTCATCACTCTTCCTCGATTGACACTTTGTAAATATTCAAAGTATCAATTGAATCAAGGACATCGGGTTTAGTATTTAGGCTTTGTATATCAAATATATGATCAATGCATTCATCAAACAAATTAATATCATCCCTAGGAATCTTTCTGTCAAGAACAGGGCCATCATAATGCAAAGAAGATTCATAATATGGGTTAAAAAACATAGGGATGTCCTTAAAATAGTCATTGTCATTGAAGGAAAAAGTGCACCTAGGAGGGATGTGCACACTAGTGTCAAGTTACTTAACCTCTCTTGATTGAAACATTGGATTAGCAATGATGTTATACAATTCAAGATCTTGATCAAAATTATGAAAAAATTTAAAAGAGGACTCATCACATGTATCAATAAAATCATATGGGTCTTCATAAACTTGTTTTGACCACTCAATAGCAACATCAAAAAATAAAAATGTATCATAAATAGGGTTAACATGGTCAAAATTGACTTCTTCAACTTCATAATCAAATTCACCATCGTATTCATGTGGATACGAGGCTTGAAATGAAAGATGATCTTGGGGTTGAGTTTTTCTATGAGGTTTAAAAAGAGTGGTAATTGGAATGTGGGAGGTAGGTTTATCATTAAGCATCATGAAATGATCATGATCATATTCACATACAATCTCTTGACCACAAATAGTGAAGTCATTATAATTAGGACCTAGGAGAGAGGGCTCCAAAGGTATTTCAAGGTAGGCACGATTTGAAGATTGATACTCAAGGGAGAACATGTGATCCTCTAAATTCTTGATGATAGGGATTAAGGAAGACAAATATTTGTGTGAATCATGAATACCAAAGGAGAAAATTGTTCTATGGATTTTCTCTTCGAAGTCGAGGCAAGTGGTTAAAGCTAGCTCTAGGTTTTGAACATCCTTTTCTTCTAACCACTATTGATAAAGAGGAGGTAGAAGTTCATAATAATGCAAAAGGGAAGTGAGGTTGGTAGGACGAATGGACATAGGAATTGAATTATATAACTTGATAAACCTAAGGTTAAATGGAAGAATGCTTTCATTATCTTACATATGCAAGTGTTTAAATCTCTTAAGGTGCTCATAAGTATTATCCAAATGCCCAAAGGTGGAAGTAAACCAGTAGGAAAGTTCAGACCATGTAGATATGCATTCATCAGGTAGGTTGGAAAATAGGGAAGTGACATTAGTGTGAAGGGATTTCATGAACAAAATCATGAAACTATCATTATCATTAACAACAAGAATGGTGCAAGCATTTGAAAATGCACGAATATGTTCAATCACTGTAACAATTCCATCACCATGAAATAAATGAAAATGTTGCTTGAATTTGTGAAGTAAGGGATTAACCGGGTGATCTAGGTGGATATCGGTGGCCACCCACCTTTTTCAATTGGCTCAAAACAATTTTCTGGCAATTTTGGCAATTTACTATTTTTAGCAGGTTTTAACTTCCGGGGCCATTTTGAGGGCCCAAATGAAGTTTTTTTGAGATCGAGGTTCTTGATGATATCCAAAGCAATGATTTATCCCCAAAAATTAATCTTCTCGACGATACCTTTCCAACAAGCTATCACACGCCTAAAACAAAGATCGTATGCAAAAGTTACGACCTCGAGAAGTTGATGTACTCACTTACCCAAACGGGGCCCAGATGACTTTTGGTGCTTCATATCCTAGGGTTAGGTTTTTGGATGTCTAGGGTTTTTGGAATTCCTTCTTATTGTAAAATTGCCTTCAAAGCCTCATTGTAATCATCTTATTGTGAATGCGAGTAGCCGTCACATCTCTTCTCAGAGATAAGCTGCCACCATTCTAGCGAGTCTTTCACTTTGTATTTTTACAGTCTCTGTACATTTCTTTCATTAATAGAAATCCTGTATTACTGTATATCTGTTTTTATGGTTGCATCTCTGATACATTTATGTTATATTATTGAATATCTGCGATATTTCTGTGCATTTCTTTATTATATCTCCGATCTCATTTCGTGTAAAAAATAATCCAGATCACTGGGTGAGAAAAATTCAAGGGGATAGGCACAAACCATGGGGAATTATTTAGGTCTTCTTCAAATTAAAATATCCCATATTGTTACAAATTAATTTGGTCATCTCAGTGATCCATTGATAACATGTGTTCATGTTCCCCAAAACAACCTTTCTTCATGAGAAGAGTGACTGACTTTTCCTTCTCAAAGATCCTATTAAGAAAGGTCGTCGCAAGCTGCACCATATGCAGGGTGCGATGATCCCTGATCGTCGCCCTCTGACCTAAATCTCGATTGCGACATCTACGCAAGCTTCCCCAAAGATAGGGTGAGACGCTGTCAAAAGTCTAAGAAAACGTTAAGTTTTACGAAAGTTCTATAAGGGAGCTTCTAGAAGGTGAGGTGGTGTCTGTATGGTTGGGATCCTACTCGCTTCTCTGATTTTGTGGGATCATTCTAATATTTTTAACCATCTCTCTTTCCCCTATATAAAGATGGATTTCTCATGGAAAAGGTTAAGGTTAATTAAGCAAATAAGGTTAATTCAAAGCTAATATTGTATGGAGAATTATGCATTGGGTCATTCTTGAGGGCCTCATTTCAGTTCATCAAGTCATTGTGGATTTTCTTCATTCAAGATTGGAGCAAGTGTGTGTGTTGGATCAAAGGGTCATCGGAAGGGGACCTTTTTTAAGAACCAAACATCAATATAGCATAGAAAAACCTCAGGAAAAGTACTCAACGCCTTGAAAAAGAGATAATTTCAGATAATAAGCCTCTTCGAGGGGGCAACCTCCTTTTACCCCACTTAAATGTTCAAGTACAAGAT
>ML795508.1:211397-232014 GCA_009831015.1 Picea engelmannii | reverse complement strand
AAAATGAAAATGTCTCCTTGGTATATATAGGAGACTAGGAGGTATAATTAGAACTAATGGCCTAAAGCCGACATAAATAAAATAACATTACTAATATAATATGCCCCAATTAAGGGGTAATGAGCCAATATTAGGGCTTAACAACCTTGCAACATCAAGGCTTTGGTTGTAATCTCCACTTTCATTATTATATGATACATTGATATGTTTATTTCCCATAAAACTCATCTCGTTTTATTGTATGATTCCTTGATCACATACATAGGTTCTCATTGAGTATATTATTGCTTTCACTTTGGTTGGTTTGTGTTCCCTTGCAGACTCAATATCATAGGAGCACTGGAGTGGATCTAGGATGACAATGACAAGAGGAAGCGATATTTAAACAGTATGTTTCCCATCTCTTGCTAGATAGTAAACTCAATTGTTAGAGCTTAGGGAAAGCATCATATTCTGTTCTGTTTTGTTCTATATCTAGGTGGATCTAGGGAGATCTGTTTATGTCTGCATTTACCGATAAGTCCCATAACAAAATTGGGGACCATACTAGGGATCGGACTATCGACTATTTCCTTAGGAATTACTGTTGTAGTTGGTAACCTTAGTAGCCTATCTCTTTAGATTCTTTACACAAGGTGATTGTGGAGGGAAAAGTCTTCACAGTACCTGGAATAGACGTTGTCCAAAATCACTCGGATCCTTGGAGGGTATACCCACGATTATGTGTGGGAGCTTGCACCAGGGTGTAAGTCTGTTAAGCAGGTCATCAACATAAAGTTTCCACCCACTTATCCCAACCCCTTCTTGTCTTGATTTCATGACATTGGATTTCATCACCAACTAGTGACCTCAGAATAAGAAGGTTTGTTTTCTTGGTTTGATTCCTAGATTTTATTAGTGAGTGTTGTTTGTTTCCTCTAGTTGGCCATACATTTTCTTCGTTCTCTACTCTGCTCAAGCAAAATCAACCTTCGTCGTTCACGTAGGATGCAAGGGATACCCCCAAAATATCCAGAAGGTTACCAACCTTTTCCTCCTAACTCACCAGAAGGCTCTCCTAAGGGAGTAGTCAATAACGAAGTAGCTTCTAAAGTTGGAAGCACACACTCTTTGGAGGGATTTCGAATTGTTTCAGACTACTTAGAGGATTTCTGCCTCCCTGACAATCTGGCATTGAGTGTTATGAGAAATCCACGTATGCTTCGAATGAATTCATCAAGAGAAATTGTTGCTAAAATTTTTGAAGTACCTACTGGACCTAGCGCAGGATCTGGAGTAGAAGATCCACTTTTTCGTAGTGAATCTTTTAGGACCCTGGCTCACACTGTTGAAACTTCTAATCCTAGTTCTATCCCTTTGACAGTTTGTGATTTGTATGGTAACCTAGGAGTGAGTCTTGATCAAACTATGGCATCACAAGTGCCTGAGACGTTTGTTAGCTATATGTTATATTTAGACCATTTTACTGGTACTACCAGTAGTGTCACCACCGTTTCAGACCAGTTGTTGGTCAGTTCTCACTTGATCCTTCCTCTCTAGATGGCCCATTCTATGGTCCCACAAGATCCCATGGTTTCTACCATAAATGTGGTTGTTACCCAATATCCAATTGGAACACCACTTCCATCTATACCAAATCCATCACTTCCCCCTGCGTATAGAGCTCTGAATATTTTCCTTGTTATTTCCGACCAGGTTCCATCCAGAGGCTATGGAATTTTTTTCCCTCTTGGGTACAATGTTGTTGTTGGTTTTGTTCCTACACCTGCCCAGGTTCTCTCTGGGGGGTCTTATGTTCCTCCTCCACCTTTGCTTGGAGGATCTGGCCCTAGTGGCTCCAATCCACTTGGAGGCACCAGTCTTTATATCACTTCTGGTTAGGGCACAACCTCAATTTGGGGGAGAAACTCAGATTAGGGCACAAACTCAATTTGGTGGGCAACCTCAATTTGGGGGACAACCTCAGATTGGGGCACAACCTCAACTCGGGGGGCAACCTCAGGTTGGATTCCATAACCCACTATATGGACATAACACACCCGTGGTACAATCTCTACCTTGGAATCTTCCTTTCCAAGGAAATATACAACCGTTTGGGGGGAAACATCCTAAAGTTAACTATTTTGTACCCCCTAACGTTGGTCAATCGTATCCAGGTTCTTTGAATTCCACTTGGGGTTCCAACGTTCAACCTAGTGTTCCTTTTCAAGGGAACCCCCCTAATTAATTCAACCCTATGATCTATGTGCCTCAAAATCCTCCACAACTAAATCTGTTAGGACTGTCTCCTTATTTGCAGAATGCTTATATTCCTACTGGTATACCTACGGGGCTTCCCCCTCAAAACTACCAGTTTCCACAAGTGAACTGATAGTTGCCTTTCCTGGCCACTTTGGATTTACCTGATCTGTCTAGGATTTTGAATGATCCTATCTTACATTCTCCTTACTGGCCCATCATACTGGCCAAGTTACTGTCCAACATTCCTAAATTTGACAGTCGAGCAGGAGAATATCCAAATAATCATGTTATGACTTTTCGTATGTGGTGTTCATCCAACTCCTTGATGGATGACTCCGTTAGATTATGAATTTTCCAACGAACTCTCACGGGTCCGCCAACAAAATGGTACATCGAGTTACCACGATGTTTATTCAATGACTTTAACACCCTATCTATGGCCTTTTTGACACATTACTAGCTACTAATTCGATACGAGACATGAACCAAAATTTTGAGTTCTTTTAAACAATCCTCGTCCACTCATATTTCTGATCACATCCATGAATGGAGGAGGAGAAGACGTTTGATCAAAGTTCCTCTTCTTGATAAACTATTGGCTAAGTGGTTTACCAAATCACTCATAGGACCTATCACTCTTGATGTCTCCATGGGTGGTGTTTTCACTGAAGAGTAGGCGATTAGTCATGCTCAGTATCTGGATCCCATTTATTCACAAACGAGAACACTTTACGATTTGATCCCTAATTATCCTCGTCCTTCCACAAACCATACCCCAACACCTTCAATAGCTTCTCATGTTGTTGATGGTGTTATAGGAACCTTTCATGCTGAGACTTAGTCCACACACACCGGTCACACCAATACTAAATCTACTAATTATAATGCACAAAATAATCCTAGTCCTGCTCCCTCCACCGGTAAGATTGTTGAAGTTAATTTTGTTCAATCTTCACCTATCAGAAATAATCAAAATAAAAAGAAATGAGGGTAAGAACAAGGAGGACAATAATAATAATCCACAATCTGATAAAGCCAAAATGAAAACCGTTGATGAGAAAGATAAACGTAAGCCTCGTTACCCCTTCTTGATTTGTGGTGACGATCATTACACGAAATATTCTCTGAGACGCGTCGAGGTTACTAAGTTCCTCCAAGGGAGTGGAAAACCTTCTACACCTATCATTTTTTCACAACCTTTCCCTTCTCAGTGGGAAGCTCAACTGGTCATTTGTGACCAAGCTTCTCCTTATACCTCATCTTGTGTCCTTATGTGTACTGGTGATTCTAAAAGGAACGAAGTTGCAATCGCGACTCGAGCCAAGGATTACTCTTCGTCAAAAGATAAAGTTGATGATATAACACATTTTTTGGTTCAAACTTCTCCCCCAACTTCACTTCCCAACGATCCTCTTTATCTCGAACGACTAGGTCTCGATATAGTTCTTTTCCCCCCTCCCAAGGGCGTTGTTCGAAAGTCTGCATTCAACCCTCGCGAATGTGCTTCCCAAAACTACAACATTGTAGAATATCTTGCACAAGCACCCTCCGCGATGTCATATCTCGAAGTCCTCCAAAGTTTCCCTACTCAATAGAAGGCATTGTTAAAGTCCATTGGTGGAATTGACCCCACAGATACTAATTTAATAATCTTTGACTTGGAAGATCACGTTCCAAGGCTTCCTCCTCAATTAGCATTTCATATCCAAGTTGTTGTTGAAAACAAGAATATTTTTAGAATTATGATTGACGAAGGAGCCTCAACTTGCGTTATGTTCGTTACTTGTTGGAAATCCATCGGCTCTCCTACCATCACCGAATCACACAATACACTTAAGGCTTTCAATGGTACAGGCTTTAAACCCTATGGTGTTCTTTCGTCGTTGTCTATTACGTTGGAAGTTAAATCGGTCAATGTCGAGGTTGAGGTCTTCGATGCACCTCTTAATTATAACCTTTTACTTGGTCGTAGCTGGATTGACTCCATCTGTGCAGTTGTGTCTACTCTTTTTCGTGTGGTACGTTTCCCACACCAAGGAAAGGTCATTACCGTTGACCAACTGGGATTATTTAATTCTGATTCCCATACTAGAAATGTTCCCTTTATATCGAAGACACCCCCTGGTTATGAGAATGTCGGAGTGGGTCTTTTGAAACATTAAACTTTGATGGGTACTTTTCCAATCCCACCACCCGATATTCACCCTCCTTTTTTTGCCTCTATTAACATGATATCCACCATCGTTTGTGAAACCCCTGCATCATATGACCCATGGGTAGTACCTATCCCTGGTGATTACCTTCGTTACGGTGACAAGATGCCTTTAAGTCCAGTCAAATCCGCTTACCAAGCTATTCAATCGAAAACCCCCACCTCTCCTTCTCTCTATGATTCATCTCTTGATTCGTTTCACATGATATTTCCTACTGATGAGATGATCATGTCAGTCATGTCTATGGAAGACACTCCCTGGAACGATGGGCATCATCGCTCCGTTCTCTTTCTAAAACGTGACACCATAGAGAGTTATCAGATTTTGACTTTGTCGACCGTTGTTCTTGTTTCTTCCATTCCTGAGTCAACGCATGATGTTTTGTACGAAGGGAACTTGAGAAAAATTTCACCTACCATCCCTCTCGACATTTCCATTAAACCCAGAGTCGTGGAGAATGTTCATATCAAGGCCTCATGTTCTACTGATGAGGTCCACACGTATAAATCCCTTTTCCAAGAATTTCGCGACGTTTTCACCTGGAGTTACGAAGAGATGTCGGGCATTGATCTTGACATCGTTGTGCACGAGATTAAGACATATCCAGACGCTAAAACCGTCTGGCAGTGAATTCACCCAGTGCATCCATGCAAAGCTGATACTATCAAGATTGAAGTTGAGAAACTTCTTAAAGTTGGATTTGTTTATCCCGTGGCTCTGACTGATTGGGTATCCAATCTAGTTCAGGTAAATAAGAAACAAGGTACCATCCACGTTTGTGTAGATTATAGGGACATCAATAAGGCTTGTCCTAAATAAAATTACCCGACCCCTTTCGTTGACTAGATCGTCAATGAATTTGTCGGTAGAGAAATCTTCTCTTGAATGGATGGTTTCTTTGGCTATAATAAAATTAATATTTTACCCGCGGACCAACAAAAGACCTCTTTTATTTTCCCTTGGGGAACCTTTGCTTACTAGAAATTACCCTTTGGTCTCAAGAATGTTGGCGTGACTTTTCAGTGCGCTATGTCTTATGCTTTCCATGATATTAAGCACATTGTGCAACCCTATCTTGATGATCTACCGACGCATTCCATGCATCGCCAAGATCACCCAACACATTTAAGGGACATTTTTGTATGTTGTTTTTATTATCATATCTGCTTAAACCCACATAAATGTGTTTTTTGTGTGGAGTCTGGATGACTACTTGGTTTTATTGTGTCAATACACGGGATTCGAGTAGACCCTTTGAAGGTTGAGGCTATCCTTAATCTACCTCCTCCTTCCACACTATGCCAGCTCCAAAGTTTGCAAGGGAAGGAATTTTTTTTGCATCGTTTCATCCCCAATTACGTTGAACTGACGAAAGGATTCACTCGGCTACTCAATAAAGGTTACGAGTTTGTATGGGACGATACTGTAAACAAATCCTTTGAATATTTGAAACTTGCCTTAACCCGTACGCCATTACTATTTCCCCCTGACTATAGCCGGGATTACTTCCTCTACTTATCTGTTTCGGACTCTACCATTTCCATGGTCTTAGTCCAAGAGGATGATTCGCATGAAAAACATGTGATATACTATTTGAGTCAGACTCTCATGACTACCGAGACCAAATACCTACATGTGGAGAATCTAGCCTTGGCAGCTGTGCAAGTTGTCCAACGTTTTCATCATTATATCTTATTATGCAGAACCATGGTTATTTCCGATTGCAACACTATGCAACACATCCTTACCCGGCAATTTCTAGGGGGAAATTAATCCAAATGGATAGTGATTCTCCAAGAGTTTGACTTGGAATTCGAACGTGCTAAGTCAAAGAAATCCTTGGTTTTTGTCGAATTCATATGTGACCTTCCCTCCACTGAGAAAGAAAATGTGGCATAGGATTCCTTGCCTGATGAACCCCTTTTTCTGATCATTTATGATGTTGTATGGTACAGAGATATCATTATCTATCTCCAAACTCAAACTTTCCAGCCCAACCTATCTAGTACAGATCATCGTCGTATACGCTATCAAGCTCGGAAATACATCATTATCGATGATACTCTTTATCGTCATGGTATTGACTCCATTTTTCGACGATGTCTCACTTACGATGAAGTTGAGAAAGATTTCAATGACTGCTACTTTGGAGCATGTGGCAGACATATGTCTGGGTATGCCACTGCCCAAAATATCTTATGAGAGGGTTATTTTTGGCCTTCTTTATTTAAAGACTGCATTACTGTTGTTTAGAAATGCCATGCTTGCCAAACTTATAATAAGAAGATAAGATCTCATCCTGCTCCCTTACATCTTGTAGTTTCCGTTGTTCCATTTGCCAAATGGGGCATTGACTTCATGACATGTAACCCTCACTCAGTCGGGGGGCATGGATACATCATTGTAGTTGTGGATTATTTCACTAAATGGGCCGACGTGATGCCTACATTTGATAACACCGGGAAAACTACAACATTGTTCATATTCAATCACATCATTACTCGGTTTGGTGTCCCTCAAGCTATCGTTACCGATCACGGTAGTCATTTTCAGAATTTTATGATGTCTGAACTTACTGAAAAATTGGGTCTTCGTCATGAAAACTCAACCCCCTATTATCCACGGGCCAATGGCTAGGTTGAATAAATCAACAAAGTTCTCATTACTATGCTTCGACGGATGATAGGAATTCATAAGACAAGTTGGCACACGATGTTGTTCTCAACATTATGGGCCTATCGAACGTCTGTCAAATCCACCATGGGATTTACACCTTTCCATATAGTTTATGGTATCGAGGCTATCTTTTCGATTGAATGTGAAATACCGTCTTTATAATTGGCCATTGAACTTCTCCCCAATACCTCTGTCGAAGAAGAACGTCTTTTGTATTTGATGCAACTAGACGAAACTCGTCTCAATGTCGCCCTGGTTATTGAAACTCATCAGAAACGTGTTAAATCCCAGTATGACAAGCATGCCAAGCCACGTGTTTTTTTCGAGGGTGATCTAGTTCTTCTTTACGAACATGATTGTGACTTACTAGGGGCCGGTAAATTTGAAGCCATGTGGTGAGGTCCTTACATTTTCAAACGTGTGTTGGAGAAGGGAGCTTATGAGCTAGTTGATTATGATGGAATCCCTTTGAGTGAACCCAAAAATGGGATTTACTTAAATAAGTACTATGCTTAAGTCATTTTTGCATGAGTGCTTGTACTTTTAGTGTATCATACTCTTGTGTGTTTTTTCGTTGTTTGGTTTCGACCTTTAGCTGCTTACCTTGCATTGTGCTTGTTTTCTAGATGTCGGTGTCTTCGCTAACCTACATTGGCTTCACTGATGGCGCTAGTCGTAGTAATTTGAACTTATCATCTGCTACTTGGGAAATCTATGTACCTACGGATGAATTGATTCGTCTACATGGTGTTTTCCTTGGTCGCGCAACTAACAATATTGCGGAATACAGTGCAATCATCAAATTTTTGACTGATGTTGTGTCACCTGGAATCCATTATATTATTGTACGACTCAATTCGTAGTTAGTAGTCCTACAGTTGAGTAATTTCTACTCCATTCGAAGTCCTAAGTTATTAAGGGTATATTTACGAATTCGCCTCTTGGAACGTCATTTTGATTACATTGAATATCAACACATTCCTATATGTCTAAATACATTAACCGATGCCTTAGCTAATTATGTGTTAGATAGACATTTTAGAAATTTATAAAATCCAATCACACTTTGTATATACAACAAGTAAGCCGGTAGAAGCCTCATATATATATATATATATAAAACGATAAAAGTGATACAAAAAGTGTTTTTGTCCGAAGACCAAAATATCAAAAATGTGAAGCACATGGCTTCATATACAAATACAGTGTTGGAGTTACTTCACACACACCTAGGATTTCTTTTTCCTAAGGTTTTTTTTTGTTTATTAGTCATAATTAGTCATTATCCAGTCTCCTATATTTTAGGAGAGAATATTCCACCTGGAGAATATTCTCTTTCAGTTGACACTTCAGCTTGACTAGTTGAGTTGAGTTTAGATGTTGCATTGGTTTTGTCACCATGCAACATTGGGATCATCACCAGATAATGTGCACTTTCCTTGGGATCATCAACATATTGGTGCATTACCCTTGATTTCCTGATTTAACTCCTCACTACTCTCTATTCAGTCAGTTAACTGAAGACTAGTTGACTAGTTAACTCAACTAGGTGGCAGTTCACTCTTGTAACTGCCTGAGAGACTAGACTAGGTGGCAGTTCACCCCCGTAACTGTTGGTGTGTGTCCAGATCACTCTAGAACACCACTATGGCTCATTAGTTACTCATGTATCCTATATCTATTGTAAATTATTCACTCTTTGAGTGTGGAAAACAGTTAATGAGAATTATTTCATTCTTTCTCTCCTTCTTCTTCTTTCTTCTATTCTCTCTGCAAATGTGTGTATCATTGTTTAGATAGAACTATTCTATGTAGGTTCAACATATTTACATGGTATCAGAGCCGATGGACTGCTAAGCAGAAGATACACCAAAATTGTTTGTAGGTACAAAATATTGAAGACAACAATAAGATGGATTATTTGCCAGAAATACTTCTCACGCCTCATAACTATTTGGAATGGAAGCCAAAAATTATTCATATGATTAGATGCAGAGGATTGTACCAAATAACTATGGCAATGGAAGTAGAGCCTGATTCTGTCGATGAGAAAAATGAGTTTCTCAATAGACAAGATATGGCCATAGGATGTATCCTCTATTTTATTTCTCCCGAAATTCTCCATCAAATATATGATGACTCACAAGAATTCACTCCAAATTAATTATGGAGAAGATTGGAGGTTTTATTTGGGAATAAGGAAGAATGCATGTAAAATTTTGACAATATAGAGAATGTAGAAAAGCCACTGGAAGATAAATCTCAGTTTGAAGAGCCTTTTACACAAGTATTTGCAGAAATTTGTATTCCATTAATTGAAGATGATGTCTACTCCATTTCAGATTTGTTTTCTGAAATTCATGTGGAATATATATGGCATGCATCTCAGGAGTCACATGCAGACACTTTTGCATGCACCATGCATGTATCTCAGGAGACAAAAAGAGGGCCGCGCAAATTAGACTCCATTCTGATATTTTCTGAGCAAAATTTGTAGAACAAAATTGGATATTTGAATTCCTCTCGGGAAAATATCCAATTTCAAAAAAAAAAATCGTCCGGAAAGTGGAGTTAAGATCTTTTTAAAATCAACAAAATTTCAGCGTTTTTTCGGAAACGACCACACGGTTTTCAAAATTTCATCCAAACTTTATTTAGATATTCTTCATTACAAGAAGATAAAGTGGATATGTGTGGACATCTCAATGGTGCATATACTTCATCAGATCCATGAATACATCTACATATTCAACAAAATCTTCAATGAGCACAAACTTGCACAGTTGCGAGGTCTTCTTGGAGTGAAGGACACGGTTTCTTAGCAACTATTTTTTGTTCCTTCTCATTTTTATTTTTTTTATGCATTGTAATTTGAGGGGGGGGGTTTCCCATGAGGTTTTCCCTATTTCCTCACTTTATTTTCAGTGTATCTTTTGTACTTGGGTACCTAGCATGGCCTCGTTGATGGGACCCAATCTTTCTTTTCACCATAGTGATGTTCAGGGGGGGTGTTGGAGTTACTTCACACACACCTAGGATTTTTTTTTCCTAAGGTTTTTTTTTTTTTATTAGTCATAATTATTCATTATCGAGTCTCCTATATTGTAGCAGAGAATATTCCACCTGGAGAATATTCTCTTTCAGTTGACACTTCAATTTGACTAGTTGAGTTGAGTTTAGATGTTGCATTGGTTTTGTCACCATGCAACATTGGGATCATCACTAGTTAATGTGCACTTGCCTTGGGATCATCACCATACTAGCGCATTACCCTTGATTTCCTGAGTTAACTCCTCACTACTCTCTATTCAGTCAATTAACTGAAGACTAGTTGACTAGTTAACTCAACTAGGTGGTCACGTAACTACCTGAGAGACTAGACTAGGTGGAAGTTCACTCTCGTAACTGCTAGTGTGTGTCCAAATCACTCTATAAAACCACTATGTCTCATTAGTTACTCATGTATCCTATATCTATTGTAAATTATTCACTCTTTGAGTGTGGAAAACGGTTAATGAGAATTATTTCATTCTTTCTCTCCTTCTTATTTCTTCTATTCTCTCTACAAATGTGTGTATCATTATTTAGCTAGATCTAATCTGTGTAGGTTCAACACATTTACATATAGCATCAAGGATTTTTCTCTCTATAACATGCGACTTCCCGTGCTAATTTACGGATCAGTCAACCGATGGAAGCAGATACGCCCACTGTATAGCGCTGATAATGCCTCAGGATATTGTCGATGGAGGCATTCAGGATGTTCATCATGAGCCCCTCTATATTATTCTTTATAATATCGTAGTCAGAAGCCGCTACTCCTGCTACGTCATCTCTCTCCCCTCACCTCTGGATGGGGGATGAACCTGGAGTTCGGTAAGGTCCCACGTCTGCATCATTGAAAGAGCATTTGATTAGTTGTTGGATAAATAACACATAAAAACATTTTATATTTAAAAATAAATAAAAAATTATAAAAACAAAATGTCTTTCTTACCTATGTCCCCCCATTTGGAACCCTCAGGAAGAACCAATTTTGGATCACCTCCGAAGTCTAAATCGGCATAGGCATAGTCATCTACCATAAGCATTTGGGTCCTCAACCAGTCAAAGAAAACATCATTATACTTGACGATAGGACCAGTCACGTGTCGTGCCATGAGGTCGACCAACCTCTTCATTCTTGGATCTTGTGGGGAGGGTATACCCCACTCTACGTGCAAACGTAAATATGGAACCCTGTCCAAAAAGAAGGACACCAAAATCGAGCCATATCCAAATTGTTTCATCTCACCACTCCTGCACTTGGTCAATTGTTTTTTCATTCTTCTGAGACCCCGTAGCACCAGCTGAAAACTCGAGGCTCCATACATTCCAACGCATACTGGAAATAACTATGAAGAGCCATATGGGGAGTTTCACTCCCTGCCATGTGCATGATGGTGTAAAGGATAGTCCGTAGAGGTAAGTCACAAACATCCTTGATAGTGACCTTGCCGCTATGCTTCAGAGTATCGGGTACACAATGTTCACTAATATAGTGACTCATAGGCTCGCCACCTCCCTTGATACCTGTCAACATAACTCGGGCCCCACAGTGAGATAGCTCGATCAAGAAGTAGATATCCTAGATATATATCGTCAAAATATGAACCTCCACATGGAATTCTTGTTGGTTCACATCCCACATGTGAACTAGGTATTCGAGAAACCTCAGTTGGGCCCTCATGCCTTGGATCTTGAAGAATTTTAATAGTCCACACTTTCAGAGGGAATTTACCATTCTCGGGTCATTCCCCACAAATTAATATTCCACATCATGCTCTCTCTCTCTCACCATTCCAACATTCTTACCATAGAAAACCTACAATGGAACATAAAAGAGAGATTAGCACCTTCATCTTCTCCTTGGAAACTTTTTATTGGAAAATACATCTCAAAACACATTTTGATTTGCACACGTCGCAAGCTAGGACATTCGTACAGTGCGGAGTCTCTGCAGGCTAGCCTCAAGGCCGCTTGCAACGACCTTGGGTCGTCACAGGGAACGATATAAGGCGCATGCGATGACCTCGATGCGTGGGTACCCTTGAAAAACCAACTCAAAAATCCATTTCTACCCAATGAAAAGAAAAAATTGATCCATGAAAATTTGAAAGAGATAAAAATTCCCTGATCAGCGGAGACCATTCGTCGAATGATCAACTGTGCCTCCTGCAATCCGTAGTGGAAATTTGAGGTAAATAGGGGGTTTTTGAACAAAGTTTGGGTGGAGTAACAATGAAATAGTAAAATGAAGTTTTGAACCATTCTTATTACTTTTCTACTTTTTCATTTTCATTTTTATATTATTTTATATATTCCACCTAAACCCTAGAATTTCTATTGACATTGCAAGTGTTTGTTTTTTACAAATGAAAAACCTAGGAGTGAAATATTGAACAAGGATACGCCTTTTTGGTTTTCTTTTATACATTTGTCACATGTATAGATCCTTTTAGAGTTTTTCAGGAAAAACTTTGAGCTCATTTTTTGTTCTATCTCATGCTTGTAAATCAATGAGAATGTAACTGAGTATACTTCTGTCTCTTTTTCGTACTCGTAATGGTAACATGAGAAACGAAACCTATGGAGTATCCTTTAAGCTCTTTTCACGCTCCATAAAAATGAAAATATTGCCAAGCGACCTTGTTCTTTTCACGCTCATAAAAATATTTAAAGAAAATATTTGATGAGCGGTAGGTTATCACTTTTTCAGTCCCATCAAATTAACTTATGAAAAATGAATTGTTGGAGTTCTCTTTAAATGTTTTTCAGACTCTCTAAACATGAAAAACCCCCGAGTTTTCTCTCTTCGGACTCATTAAACAAACATTGAAAGACCCATATGGGGACGAACCACTCCTTCTTAGGGTTCGTTAAAAATACTTCAAGGGACTCATCCGAAGGATGAGCTTACATCAACAAGCATATGTTATCCTCCTCAATATTTTCTAAAAATAAAGAGGTACTCTCCAGAAATGGTGGGGGGGAATTTGGGAAAGAAATGTGTCTCTGTATACGTGTTAGTGGCAGTAATAGTCACTCTTGAACATGACACCCCTCTTTTCGTCATTGAACCCGAGTTGGGAAATCCATTTGTATCTCGTTTGACCATATTCATGTTTGTATGTTGGGTCCTCCTTGATTCAATGTTGCCAAGACTATTTTTGTGTAATTCATATGTTCAAGAGAAGTCCATCATTAATAACCCTCCTATTGAGTCAACTATCTGTAGTTATAAATTTTCTATCTTGTCGGCCTTCCCTGTGTCAGTTTCAAATCACTTCATGCTCTGATCTACCTCAAATCTGCCACTCATTTTGTGTCATTGATAGGGGATACATCAAGGACCTCCTGTGACAAGTCTTTTCCTATCGACTTCAACTCATTATCCAGGAACAAGACTTAGAAATCATTCAGTACCTTAGAGACTGCATGCCTCAATGGCAGGTTTCTTCACTTTCAATAGTGGGTTCACATCATTGACCCCTGATTGGAAGATTCCATTGAGTGTTCGACTTCAACTCATTTATTCACAGTCGTTGGATTGTACTGGGGTGCCTTGGGAGCCATTTAAATCAGTGGTAATTTCCCTCACACTTGTTAACAGTTTTCATTAATGACCGGTAATCAAGTGGTTTCTACCATGTTTGACTTCAGCACCTGTAATCGCATGGTTATATTCATACTTAGGGACGAAGAAAATGAAGACCCTAGATCATACCATTCTGATCTAGGTTGTGACGGAGTATTCATGATTTGTATTGGCACATAGATCCACTTTGTATGTCTTGTGGCTATGTCTGAATTTGAGTAAACTTAGCACATAGATCCACAGTGTATTCTGGGTGGCTATGTTGATTTTACATTGACATGGATCCACAGTGTATATTTGGTGGCCATGAATCATTTGAAATTTTGTAATCTGAGTATGGGAATGCCTACCTCGGACAATGGTATATTATTATGTTGATGCTTGATTGTTTGTAGGTTCTCGACTGATGTGCTCCTTGTTTCTGACACACACATTCTACAAAGTATTTTGGTTGTCACAAGTTCCAGTCTCATACTTTCGGGGGAATTTTGTTACACATTATTTTGGTCATCTCAGTGATCCATTGATAACATGTGTTCATGTTCCAAAAAAAATCCTTTCTTCATGAAGAGAGTGACTGAATTTTTCTTCTCAAAGATCCTATTAAGGAAGGTCGTCACAAGCTGCACCATATGTAGGGTGTGATGATCCATGATTGTCGCCCTCTAACATAAATCTCGATTGCGATGTCTCTACAAGCTGCCCTAAAGCTAGGGTGCGACGATGTCAAAAGACTAAGAAAAGGTTAAGTTTCACGAAATTTATAGAAGGGGATCTTCTAGAAGGTGAGGTGGCATCCATATGGTTGGGATCCTACTCTCTTATCTGATTTTGTGGGATCATCCTAATCTCTTTAATCATCTCTCTTTCCCCTATATAAAGAGGGATTTATCATGGAAAAGGTTAAGGTTAGTTAAGCACGGAAGGTTAATTCAAAGCTAAGATTGTATGGAGAATTCTGCATTGGGTCATTCTTGAGAGCCTCATTTCAGTTCATCAAGTCATTGTGGATCTTCTTCATTCAATATTGGAGCAAGTGTGTGTGTGTTGGAGCAAAGGTTCATCGGGAGGGAACCTTGCAACATCAAGGCTTTGGTTGTAACCTCCACTTTCATTTTATATGATACAATGATGTGTTTCTTTCCCATAAACCTCATCTCGTTTTATTGTATGATTCCTTGATCACATACATAGGTTCTCGTTGAGTATATTATTGCTTTCACTTTGGTTGTCTTGTGTTCCCTTGCAGACTCAATATCAAGGGAGCATTGGAGTGGATCTAGGATGACAACGGCAAGAGGAAGAAATATTTAAATGGTATGTTGCCCATCTCTTGATAGATAGTAAACTCAATGATTAGATCTTAGGGAAAGCATCATATTCTGTTTTGTTTTGTTCTAGATCTAGGTGGATCTAGGGAGATCTGTTTATGTCTGTATTTACTGATAAGTCCCATAACACATACTTGCGAATGATATTTCAGCGGTTATTTGTTGAAACCATAGGATTACAACCACCAAAAAAGATTCCAAACAACTGAGACATAGGAATCTAGAGAATAGAAATGAAGATTTGAAAGAGTTAAAAAAAAAATAGGAAAGAACCATTGAATGGTCCTTCCCAGTATGGTCGCCAAAAATATGTTGATGTCAAGGGACTAGAGAGTCTTTAACACCAACATATTGACCTCCTGTGAGGCTAGGAGGGAAGAGATGGGAATGTCAGCCTGAGTTTAGAGCCCCAACAAGAAACACATTGAACTACGGGCTAAATCTCCTCTAACCTAAGGTCCAACTATGAAATCTGTTTGCTTTGTATTTTATTTTTAAAAATATTTGTTTTTTATGCAATTTATGATTTTTATGCTTTTGTGTATGAGTTTATAAAGTAGAGAATCAAAGTTAAGTCCAAACTTAAAAGAAATTAACCAACTCAAGAAAATATGTACAAGAAAAACACTAACTTAATAGTATTTTTGTATTTATTTTGTAAGAAAGTAAATAAAACAAAATTGATGAAGAGTTAATTTGAATATGTTAGTGCTAAAGTGGGTTGATCAAAAGAAAAGTTTATTAAGAAAGAAATTAATTTAATGACTATCAAAATAAATTATAAAAACTATGTAGTGATTTGATATTTTTAATTTTCTTCAAGTTAAAATAAAATAAATAACAAGAGAACTAAAACAAATAAACAAAATAAACAAAATAAACAAAATAAACAAAATAAACAAAACTTTGTACCTACTAAAACTAACTAATAAAAACAAAATGAAAGAAGCTAATATACACCATTTTACAATAGTAATAAATCCATTAGTTTATTTTACTCTTATAATTTTAAGTCTTGAATTAAGAAAAGATGAAGAAAACCTAGATTTAAAATAAAACAAATAAAGAAATAGTTTTAGAGTGTAAAGGACTTTGATCTTTAATTAAAAATGTTCCCCATACAATTCTTGGAGTTTCACAATTTAAAAATCTCTACGTAGACTTGGGTCAGGTATTTAGCCTTTAGCCATTATAGACCAAAGTAACAATATAAAGACCAAGAGCGAAAGAAAGAGGATAGTTAAGCCAAAATGGAATGGAGCAATGGTGGTGATAACACAAGGTGAGAACCTGCATATCATAAACTAATTAGCGCTGAAATAAAATCATCCTTAAATACAACAAACTGACAAGTAAAATATTTACCTTATGAGAACTAGCAAAGCTCATCCTTGCCTCATTCGTTCGCTGCTTCACAAGAATCCCTGTTGCGAACAATTCTGTCAATCCTTGTTGAAAGTATAGAGGATGAATGATAATTTTGAAGAGGAAAACCTCACTGCACTCCAAGCATACCTCTCCAAATTTTCTTCCCCCTTTGTTGGTTGTGTGATGCTTGTTTTTATATCTTTAGATGGGTCTTTACAACGATTATAGTCATTTTTAGTAATCAACTCATTGAGGCGAACCATATCAATTTAAAAATAAAAATATTCTAAATAAATCTCGTTATGGTTCACTTTTCCACATGGATCCATCTCTTTCTCTTTTTCATGTTAAAATTCTATACAATATTTTTGATTCTATGAGCAAAATTTTATCCCTAACTTTGTTTCCTTTTCAATGTAGTAATTTTCTTTACTTCATTTGTAAGATGGTTGGTAACTCTATTACAATATATTACTTACATTTTTGTTCGTGCTGATGTATAGTTCGAGATATCAAAGGTTATATATAGTTTAGAAAATCGTTGTTTTACCCAATTGATGTTGCTTTTCTGCAGTTCCTGTATTTTGGAATGTAGTATGTATTGCATAAGGTTTGTGACCTGGTTGTTCATATTGATCTATGAAAAAATATGTATTACCACTGCATAAGATACTTTCATGTAGTATGAGCGTACCATAAAATAAGCAAGTCCACTTTATGCATCTACAGATGAGACAAATAAAAAACATCTTGATCAAATCTTTGTCATCTTCATACAAGCATTTAATCCATTCTTGTGCAAATCTCATTAAAATATTTGTAGGTTGCCCATGAGAAATACAAATGTTAAATGCACCAGTCACACTTTCTCTTGTTATATGGTGCTATAGGCAATAATTGATTACTTAAAATATCACGGTTTTCTCCTTACTTCACTGTCAAAACGTTTCATTCAATTGCATTAACCTTGTCACAAATATTTCTCCTTTGCGAGTTGAAAAGGCATCATGAGCAAGTTTGGCACCAACTCTAATGAACATCTGAAACAATTGTGGACCTTTGTTTACAGGAAAACAAAATAATTTTCTTGGGGTTTTATTTCTCCAAATTTTAAGTATATGACAGGTAGAAGAGTGACTTCCAGTTTTATTTCTCTAAATTTTAAGTATATGCCTTCGTTTCTAGTGTCCTCCGGCCTCTCACTGGTCTTGATGCCCTTAATAAATTCAACATAATACTCAAGTAAATATGTGTCCTTCAACCCTTGTCATACTTAAAATCTAAAGTCTCGAACCTTCTGATCGAGTATAGTGGAAGGACAGGGTAAGACACAATATCTCGAAGTCCTGGAGTAACAAAATCATGCAGATCATCGATCTAATATCCCTTCAGGACTTTTCTCAACAATTAGATCAAGTAGTGGAAGGATGGCATAAGCACTTCAATAGGAATAACTTTGGGGGAGTTGAACAACTTGAGAGTTGTAATATCCTGGAGTCCCGGAGTAATGAAATCACGCAGACCATTGATCTAATATCCATTCGAGACTTTTCTCAACTGTTAGATCAAGTAGTGGAAGGATGGTGTAAGCACTTCAGCGGGTATAACTCTAGGGAAGTTGAAAAACTTGAGAGTTGTAATATCTCGGCGTCCCAGAGTAATGAAGTCACACAGACTGTCGATCTAATATCCCTTCAGGACTTTTCTCAACTGTTAGATCAAGCAGTGGAAGGATGGCATAAGAAATTTGGTGAGTATAACTATGGGGGAGATGAACAGCTTGAGAGTTGTAATATCCCAGAGTCACGGAGTGTCGAAGTCCTAAAATAAATAAGGAACATCCATATCAAAACTTGATTAATTCATGACCGTTGGATTAAGCTAGTCGAAGGATAGCATAAGAGGAGATGTTAATTGATGGTAAGCGGTCATCGTCACTTTATGACCACTTTGAACATTATAAGTCCGAGGGAGTTGAAAAACTTGAGAGTTGTAATATCCAGAAGTCTCAGAGTGTCGAAGTCCTGAAACAAATAAGGATCATTCATCTTAACACCTGATTAAGTCGTGATTGTTGATTTCATTGAAACCTATAGATGAGCCAGGATCATCTAGTCAACGGGATATTAAATAACAACCATCTGGTCTACTAGTGGAGATAATATAAGAACTTCGGAGAAGTGTACTTCAGGAAGTATTACTCTGGAAGAATGCAAGAATGCCAAAGTATCGAGGACCTGGTTCTAGCACTCGTCTAATGATAAGGTAAAGGGGTTGATTAGAGGTGGGAAGGGCCTATAATTACACAATTTTTGGACATTTTTGAACGAGGTCCTATGTGGAAGAATAAAGAGAAAAGCGCTAAAGGAACATCGCTTAGAGTGAATAAGCCCATGGTTTCAAGCCTATTGTCAAAAGGAAATTGGATTGAAGGAAGCGCTTGTGTAGAATTCGAATTGTGTACCAGTTTAAAGGGCTTATCGAATAATTTGACAAGATTGGCACACAACCATTCCATTGCCTCTACAATATCTTGTTTGCACAAAAAGGGTGAAAGTAAATTTTCCAGGAAGCCACAACTTTCAGCTCAGAGATCAGATTGGGGCATGGGAATAGTCATTAGAAAGATGATTCAGAGGAGAATAAAATTGAATCATTACAATTTGGAGAATGGTGATATATTTCTTCATTAATTGAGAAGAAAAAGGACCTGTAGCATTGTTTGGATTTTTTTTTATAATATGCATAATTCTAACAAAATAGTTTCTTTCACATTTTACAGAATTAGGGAGTATAACCATATCAGTTCAATATAAGAATGCATATTAAATAAATGGAGGAAGGAGAGGGAGCCTTCAGTCATGATAAATAATCCAAAGGTCAAAATAGCAATGTTGGTAATGCAGAGGCATAATTAAATGGGCATAGGAGCATAGCGGAACAAGAAAACTTAATAGAGACTATGAGAAGCCTGAAAATAGAAGTGTAGAGTTACAAAGCAGACAATGAGAGGTTGATGAGACAAAAAAAATCAGATAAATGCTCAAGTAATGAAAATATTAAATCAGTTGCATAGGAAAGCAAGGAATGGATTGGACTTAAGGCAAGAGGAAGAAGAAAAGTATCATGAAAGAAGAGGTAACTATATAAGAGCTTCTCATTCAAGAAGTGTCAGCAGAACTCATATACATCACTCACCGCCTTACTTAAGAAGGAAATTTTATGCATATAAAGACTCCATAAGCAGTCCAGAAGTGTCTCTTGTTAGGCACCAAAGAAGAAGGCATGAATTGGACAGTTTGCAAGGAGAGTTGAGGAAGCTTAAGCCACCATCCTTTAATGGTAAAAGAGAAAGGAAATATGATGTTGAAGCATGGCTTCTTCGACTCGGGAGTTATTTTAAATTGTATAACTACTCCTCAAACCTAGAAGTAATAATTTCCGCATACCATTTACAGGGGAAAGTTGCTATGTGGTGGGATCATCTAAAGCAAGTTGAGCACATTAATGAAATAAGGATCACTTGGAATCATTTCAAGAAATATTTTTAGAAGGAGTACCTTTCAGATTACTTCTATGAAAAGAAGATGCAAGAGTTCTTTGCGCTAAGGTTGGGAAGCATGACCATGACAGAATATGAGAAGAGGTTCTTGGGATTGTTGAAGTACGTACGATTTATCAAAGATAAAAAAGTGAAGATACATAGGTTTTTAATTTGAATGCCATACTTTTATAAAGAGAAGATTCAATATGATGAGCCTAGGACATTGACTGAGACCATCAAGAAGGCTTAGTACCTGTATGAGCAAGGCAAGGGCAGAGAATCCATGCAAAAATCTTGGAAGGATAAGAATAAGGATAAATTTGATCAAAGGAGGAAGGGGTTCAAACCTCCTTTCAATAGAAACAACCCTAATAAAAATCAACAAGATCAGTCTTCTAAGGATGAATCCAAGAAAGAGGATTCCTTGGGGAAATGAGGAAGACCACCAATCCAATGTTGGGGGTTGTCAGGCTGCTAAATTGTAGCTTTTAAGTGTCCTGAATCACTAAATTGTCAAACCAGGGTTGGTATACTTCGAGCTGATACACAGTATGTGCAGGCAAGTGTCTAGTCTTTTATTCGAATGCTATCCTAAAAATAAAGCACA
>ML795508.1:175841-187288 GCA_009831015.1 Picea engelmannii | reverse complement strand
TTGACAGAGTCAAAATTTGAATTCAAAAATTTCAAAAATATGTTCGCAGGCTAGTGTGGAACACAGTGCGAGAAACTATTGTTCTCGCAGGCCACTTTGATGCAGCATGCGAACAATTCGCACTGAAATGTATATGCAGAGTGTGAACTTTCAAGGTTCTCGCAAGCTGCTAATGGACACAGTGCGAGAATCCCTGAAACTAATGAAAAATTTGAAAAAGTAAGGAAAATTCAGACTGGCTTATAGACCCAGAAGGTCTCTCAGGGTATCCTGAGGACTCAGAGACTGACAAATCAAAGGAAAAATGCAAACAGAGAAAATGGCCACAGAAAATTCAAAAACCATAAAATAAAAAAGGGATAGATCCCCAGCGGAGTCGCCAATTTTGTTATAGGATAAATCCGTAGGTGCAGACACTAACCGATCTCCCTAGATCCACCTGGATCTAGAACAAAACATGACAGAATAATACACTTTCCCTAGATCTAGCCTATTGAATGAACTAAGAGATAAGGGTTATGGACATACCTTATGAACACTTTCCTTAGATCTCTGTTATTCCAAACTTTACTCCAATTCTCTCGTCCCGTCCAGATCACAACAAAACGAACCGATCGAAGTAAAGGCATATTAATATATTCAATGACTAGTCTATACATATGATCAAGGAATTATGTAATAAAGTGACATCATCTTTATGGGAAAGGGACATATTGTTGTATTGAATTAATTGAAAGTGAAACTTACAACCTGAGCCTTGATGTCATAGGTCTCCTTTCGATGGCTTCTAGCTATGACACACACACTTGCTCATGCATGAAGAAAATCAACTACTTGTGATGACCTTGCTGTTGTCTCTAGCTGCTGTAGCATCAGTCCTCCATACAATCTTGCACTAATTCTCTAATTAATCTCTTGCTAACTAGATGCTTGCTTAACTTAACCCCTTCCATGAGCAATCTCCTCAATATATAGGAAGAGATAGATTATTTACTTGGATAGGGAATGATCACAAGATATCTGGAATGACAGTACTTGAATAAGCACTCGAAAGCCAACTCACCCTTCTAGAAGATTCCCTTCTAGAAGGTTTGAGATCTTTATCTTTTTCCCCTTTAAGAGCATGTTCGCACCCTAACAATGAGTACAGTGTGAGAAGTTCGCACCCCAGCTTAAGGTAGCCTGCGGGAATCAAGCATTCTCGCAGGAGAATATACAAGTAGCCTGCGAACATGTTTCAAAATGTGAGTTCTGGAAGAAGACAACTGTAACTTTTCTCAGGAAAGTGTTCTTGGTAAAGAGATTGATTTTCCATCATCACGACATCATCATGACATCATCACCATGACCAAATTTGTGGATAACAAAATTGACAAAGGTTTCTCATTTTGTTCCTGTAAAAATGACTCATACAACAACTAATGTTGCATAAATTTGCATGAGGGAAATTTCTAGGTTGCATGGGAACGTAAGACAATTGTTTCAGACAGAGATACAAAGTTTAATTCAAATTTCTAGAGGGGATTATTTAAAGGATTTTGTACAAATCTGAATTTTAGCACAACATACCATCCACAGTCAGATGGGCAGACAGAGAGAGTCAACCAAGTGATTGAAGACATGCTCATAATGTATGTGATGGATAAACCATCTAAGTGGGAAGACTACTTGCATTTGGTTTAGTTATCCTATAATAATGGGTATCAAGATTCATTGAAGATGATCCCATTTGAGGCTTTGTATGGTAGAAAATGAAATACTCGAGTGAGTTGGGACAACCCAACAGATAGAGTAGTACTTGGGACAAAATTTCTCAAGGACATGGAAGACCAGAAGGTTAGAATGAAGCAGAATTTAAAGGCAACTCAAGATAGACAAAAAAGTTATGCATATAAGAATAGGACAACTAGAGAATTTAAAGTGGGGGGGAATGTTCTTTTAAAAGTGAAGCCCAAAAAGAGCTCATTGAAGTTGGGTAGTTGTACAAAGATAGCATCTAGATTATGTGGTCCATTTGACATCTTGGATAGAATAAGGTGAGTTGCATACATTCTTTCATTGCATGCTTCCATGAATAGGAATAATGTATTTCATGTCTCTTTGTTGAAAAAATTATATACATGATATTAACCATGTTATTGATTGGAATTTGATTCAGGTAGAGACAGAGGGAGACTTTCAGGTCCAGTCAGTGCACATATTGGACAGAAAATTCAAAATTCTCAAGAATTGAGTTATAGAGCCGGTAAAAGTTTAGTGTACCTGCTACGGCCTGAAGGATGATACTTGGGAGCCTGAAGATGCCATGCGGGTGAAGTACCCTTGCCTTTTTGAATAAATTTTGAAATTTTGATTTATGTTTTGTAAATGCACTGAGGGTGGTGCCAAAATAAGGGGGAGGGGAATGTAATACCTTGGTTTTGAGTCCCCATATGAAATAATGTATCTTATTTATTTGATGAAAGGTCAGAGTTCCCAAACAATTAAAGAGGCCAGTGTACCTAGAAAATGTAATGTTGTATATACATTGTTGGATGCAATATACACAAGGACAAGAGGTATAGGGTGATATGATTCCACGAGAGAGGGGGATTAAAGGGATAAGTCATTTTATCATATTTTATTTACCCATAATTGTTTTAATGGAGAGAAGTGGTTACATGTGCTTCTTCGGGAAAGGCCATGGGGTTCTTCATTTTCAAGTAAATATTTAAACCCATCTTGTGGGTTGTTTGGGGGTTTTTATTCACTCACTTTGTTCATTCATTATTCATTTTTCACACTCTCCATTATGTTCACTTTTTCACTCATTCATTCTTGTTGTTGGAATGGGACCTTGGGGTGAATTATTGAGGAGGAAGCCATTGTTTGTTGGCTATAGCAGTGGCTGGTATGTTTCAGCCATGAATTAATTCCTACATGCCTGAGGTGCATTGGCATGTACTAAATTTTGTTCACAGTTGCACTTTCTGAGAGTCCCAGCATGGAGATTATTGACCAAATGCACTCGATCCCTGTAAGGAGTTTAAAAAATTGAGGGAATGCATAGCAAAGAAGGGGGTCCATTCTCTTGGTTTGTCCAAGCTGGAGAGAAGAGAGTTGGTGTACTTTGGATTGTTGTGTGTTGAGAAACATGTGAGAGCTTCAGTGTTTACTGGTTTGGGAATATTAGTGAAACCCTGGAATCGTCCTTGTGGATTCATAGCCCTGGATCGGGGGTGACCTATTGTTGGTACTTGGAACAATAGTGTTTATGGTTAGATGGAATGTCCTTGGTCTATAGGCAGTTGGTGAATTCACTTCATTAAATATAAGTTTTCTTTGTCATGTGATTCTCTACTGTATATTTATTCTCATTGTGTATTAAATATTGTCTCAGATATTCGTATGTTATAACTTGAATGCTTGTTGGTTATTTCTATGTGTGGGCCCTTGGGTATGGAAGTAAGCGAATATCAAGGCAGAAAGGAAGAAATGTGCACTGCGCGGAAGACACAGTGACTATTACTGGGTCAAAGTGAGCAAAAGAGAAGAAAATATGGAGTGAAGTCCGAGAAAGAAAGTCATTGGATGAGGAGATCGAAGATGACAGATCAAAAAGGAAGAAGGATCGTGGAAAACTCAGCAAGTGGAGAAATCCATCGTTGGATTCTTTGGAGCACCGCGCGAGAAGGAAGGAAAGACAGGATGGTGAAGCCCTGAAAATGCGAATAAAATTGACCTAGGGTTTTAGACACCTAGGGTTTTGGTATCTAGTGTTTTGACACCTAAGCTTCGGCCTAAGGCTATCGGTGAGCTATTGTAATGTATAAACAAAGGTCAAGAGAAATTGGGTTGGGTTGTTGTTGTTATTGTGGGTTAGTATTTTTGCTTTTAGAAGAGATTGTGTTGTGAGGAGAGATTGCTATTAAGAGAGAAGTATTGTATAGTGAGAGCATTTTGTGTTGTAAGATATTCAACTAGGTGCAAAGATCAACCCTGCAGCTGGGTGCGCAGGGAAGGGAGAAAGAGAGAGAAAGAAGGAGAAGAAGAGAATATATTCTAGCTAAGAGCGTAGATCAGAACTGTATGCTTATGTATTAATATATTATAAAGCATAGTTCTGTGGATGTAGCCCTAGAGAGATGGTGAGCCACGTATATCTTGTGTTGTGTGTGTAATAGATTCTCTATTCGTTGTCATTTGATATACTGTTATTGCATTAATGTGTTAGATATGATAGATATAACTTGCGTAATAGGTTGTAGGAAGATAAAGAATACTATATTGTTGTGTGTTGATTGCTTTGAATCCACTTTTCATTCCTTCTGGTTGTAGACATCTTTGTCTTGCAACCCCCTCATAGCTGCTTCGGGTGAGACTGCATCTGAATCGTAGGTTTTTCCGAAAGGGTCAGTAGTTAGGGATTGTTGGTGTGCTCTTAGAGCTGAACCCTGGGTCTGCCCCTATGCCAACAAATGGTTCCATTGCCAGGACAAGAATCTTCTTGAGGGAATTTCAAGGTGATTTCCATCAAAGGTAGAGATTCATAAGTGGATAGACGATCAAGAAAAGGACTTCGCTAAAGCCTAGAACAAGAACCCTAATCTTAGTACAGAGGATTGGTTGGAGAGATATATCTTTACTGATATATACGAAATTTTCTTTGGAGGAATCCATCATGAGATATATGAGTGGTTAGCTAGGTTAGCAGATACAAAATTTGAGATCCGATCTAGGCCACTTGTGGTTTGGACGTCGGTGCTGATCAACAAGGTCAAGAGAGTTGATAACGCCATGTCAAGAGAAATAGATCATTGTTTTGATAGAACCATTGGAGGGTATATCGCCAAGTTTGTTGTTGACATAGTAGAGTCATATAGCCAATCCTAGAGGTATTTCTTTAAGGGACCCAGAGGAAAATGTTTACATTTTCTGAAGTTGAGGATCAACATGTTATTGCATGAGAAGAGCATCTTGAAGATACAGTAGTTGGTCGGATTCAAAAAAACTAATGTTCAAGAATTCAGATAGCGACAACGACAACGATACAGAGGCTGGACATACACGCAATGGCAGATCATTCAGAGAAGTTCATCTTGTGAACTTATTTAAGATGAACTACGGGGACGAGGGTTTCTACAGTGGAGAAGAGGCAGATATGACGGACGAAGAGAATTTAGAACCCATTAGGGCAGAGGAAAAGGAAGATGAAGAACCTCGTCAGGAAGAGCCAGAAACTTCAGGAACTGTGCAGATCATTGAAGTAAGTACTATCACTTCCCCTGTTGTTTCAGCGGCACTAAGCAATCAGAATAGTCAGAGTCACCAGAGTCCTCAGAGTACTATTACTAGAAGTTCAGCATATACTCAAACAGGAAACCTAGGAATCTCTATGGAAGATGAGATGAGGCTCTCTATCTTTAGGGGAGATGGATCTGAAGATCATGATCGACACTGGTTCCTATGTGAACTCATATGTAATATTAAGAATGTCACCAATGAAGCCATTAAAAGAGCTCAGTTCAGTACTACCCTAAGAGATCGTGCACTGAGCTGGTACATGAAGCTTGTCCAAGGACTTGCACAACCTAAGCCACTAAATGAGATTAACAATGCATTGATTGCAGAGTTCAAGAAACCCAAGTTGGAGTCACAATGTATTACGGAGTTTAAAGAGATTAAGTAGAAAGTATTTGAACCTGTTTGAGCATTCGACCAGAGGTTCAAGACCCTAACAGGCCGGTTGACTTTTAAGATTCCATATGAACAGAACAAAGAATGGTTCATTGTTTCCCTCTTACCACACATAAGAGTTCCTTTGATGCAACATAAGACTTCTTCGTAGGATGAGGCATTGGAGATCGCCATGAAGCTAGAATCAACCCCTATGGGAGAATCTAGTTCAGGTATGAATCAAATCTTGAGTCAGCTAACTAGTTTGTCCTTGTAGGTCGAAGATATGAAGAAAGACAAGGGAAAATATAAAAGAGAAGACATCATGTGTGTCAGATGTGTTAGGATATTTAGACACTTAGGAGTTAGTAAGATCTACTTGGTCTATTGTGTCATTAGGTAAAAGTGTGTTTTCTAGTGTGTTTCTTTAGTATGCATTAGTATGCATTTGTAGTTAGGAAATCCGACGGTCACGATATGTTCCCGACATAGAGTGATCTGATGGTTCATACTCTCCTCGATCTTAACAACCATTTATTTGTGGCTTAACACCCGATTGGTCCATAATCTATATTTAAAGAGCATGGAAGGTCATTTTCCGATGATCGATTGTGAGAAACTCTCTTGTAAAATCTCTCTCATATTTTTCTTTGCATTAATAAACTGCTCCAAGTGGCCACGTTGGCTGGGGCCGTGGATGTTTCCCCGTAGGGGTTTTACCGTATGAAAACATCGGTGTGTTGATATTTGATCTGGGTATGTGAGCGCTTATTGAAGGTGTTCATCTTTTGTTGGAATACATGTGTTGTTGAACATGGTATCATAGCCTGTTTGAAGACCCGCTCCTGTTGTAGATCGAGATCGTGAAGCTGAGTTAACTCATCTCCATTTTCTAGAATTTACGTACATTTATGGTCTGAGAGGAATATTCCATTGCATCCAGAACACTTGTTTCATTCAGGAACACTTTTCGTTTCACTAGAAAAGGTTTTCGTTTGCCCAAGATACGACCATTACAGTAAGATCCGGAGGTATAAAACCTGAATACGCATTTTTAAAATTTTTACAAAGTTTTATTTTGATTTTATTTCAGTTTGTATTTTTTATTTCCTGGTTGCTACTCTTTTAGATCTGCATATTCTCTTTGCCCAGTGCCCTGTGAAATCTCGACAAATCAGAAATATATAGGAAAAGGTGCATCTTCTGGGTAAGCTAACCGAGATCTAACCCTTGTTGTCATTGAGAAGCGAAATTTTTTTCTTGTGTGAAAAGAGTTTTTTTTAGCACGCTCTCCAACAACAACAACAACAACAACAAAAATCCTCCTTCTGAACATTACAATATGTTTTGCTAGACCATTTGGTTAAAACTTGCCTTATTAAATAAGAGGTGTTGAGTTCAAGTCTCTCTTTTGTTACTTTTTTTGAAAAAGTTCATGCTAAAAATTGTAAAGTGCATTTTACTTCAAGTATAAAAGTGAATCACTATAAGTAGTTTTATATTTTATTTTAGAGTTATTTATTTTGCATGCAAATTTTCTGTTATAAGGTAACTTCATTGTAAAAGTGATCCCCACTTCTCTTTATAAAAGTGAGTCACTTCATAAAGCAACTTACACTATCACGTGGTTAGTTGGTTACCATTTATGTTTTTTTTTAAAAGGGCATAACTCTAACATCGAAAGTCCGTTTCCAGTGCCGTTTTTTTTAAAACCGCACAAATTTTTGAGATATTTCCATCCAGATCATTAGTTTTAGTTTTTAAATCCACATTATTTTCATATTTAATATGGATTCTACAAGTAATGTTTTGCTTACCAACAACAACTACTTCCAATGGAAATCCCATATGGAAGATTTATTAAGAAGTAAAGGCTTGTACCAGATTACCTTGGGAAAGGAAACAACACCCACTGATAATGATAAGAAAGCCAAATGGGATAATAGGAATGACGAAGCACGTGGACTAATCGAAATGTCTAGCTCTCCATATTTAAGGTACCACCTTCAAGGAATTGATGACCCCGAAGAATCTTGGAACATGATTGAATCTGTGTTTGGTAAAATCAATATTATTCAAGCACAATAGTTAGAAAATCAAATACTGACCTTGAGTCCAAGTGATTTTTTTTTCCTTGGAGACTATCTATCTAGGTTTAAAACACTCATAATTTTATGTGAAGAATGTAAGATAAAAATGGCAGAAGAGCGTTGCATATATCTTATCCTTTCCGAGCTAGGTAGTGCATATTTTGTGTTTGTATATACCTTTTATGCCATGAGAGAGGCTCTAGGGAAAGCTTATGACAAACCCACTCTTGAGTCATTTTGTGCTTCTTTGATTAGAGAGGAATATAAGCTTATACAACTTGGAGTAATCAACAATGCAAGTACCTCCAACAAAGCCCTAGTTGCCCAACATAAAGATAAACCCAAGTATCCCAAGAAGCAACATCCTCTCTACAACAACAAGCAACATAAGGGTCCCAAACCCACTCAGACAGCTTCCACTCCTAATGTGCAAAAAGGAGAAAAATATAAAAGTAAAAATACTAACAGACATTGCAACTTGTGTGATAAAGATGGTCATGATGAGTCCAAATGTTTCAAGAAGATGGCATCTTTAGAAGCAGCGATGAAGAAGCACAACATCAGTATTGATTCTACTTGTTCTTCTCATGGACATGCACTTTATGCTTCTAGTTTCTCCTTCAATTCAAATTCTACTACTACTTCTTCTTCTGATGAGTGGCTTATTGATTCAGGAGCATCTTATCATATGGCTAAGGATAAATCCATATTTTCTTCTCTAAATGAATGTAACACCAAGAAAATATTTGTTGGTTATGATCGATCTCTTAGTGTTGTAGGATCTGGAACAGTTCAAGTAGATAATGGTCATTTCAATGATGTATTATTTGTTCCAAGTCATTCTTGTAACCTTCTATCAGTATATCAAATCACTCACTCAGGTGAAGGTAAAACCGTCGAGTTTTCACCTCACCAAGTTGTAATCAAGGATCTAAAAGATCCTTAGCATGTTATTGCAAATAGAATTGTTGATGATATTACCAAGTTGTACACGTTTGACAACTTTGGGTCATCATCTTTTTCATCACTTGTTGTTGCTCATAGCGATGACTTGAGAAAACTTTGGCATGAGCGGTTTGGTCATTTAAACTATCGCTCATTGCAGCAATTATGTAATCAACAGATGGTGACTAGTATTCCTCTTGTTTCATGCAGAGATGGTGTTTGTGCCGGTTATGTTCTCGGCCAACATCAACGGGACAGTTTTGACAAGCGTGCCTCTTGGCATGCCTCGGGTCCTTTGCAATGTGTTCACAGTGATTTGTGTGGTCCACTTTCTTCTCCTTCTTTTTCTGGGTGCAATTATTTATTAATTTTCATTGATGACTTTTCCAGACATACTTGGGTTTACTTATTAAAACTCAAGAGTGAAGTTTTTGACAAGGTTTTGGCCTACAAGGCCCTTGTAGAAAAGAAATCTGGACATCAAATTCAAAGGTTAAGAATAGATAATGGAGGCGAATATCTGAACAATAATTTTACAAGCTACTGCACTACACAGGGAATCCAAATGCAACACATTGTTCCATATACACCACAACAAAATGGTGTTGTTGAGAGAAAGAATCACACATTAAAAGAAATGGCTAATTGTATGATCCAATCTAAGGGATTACGTCTAAAGTATTGGGCAGAAGACATCAACTATGAAAAATACATAGTAAATCGCACTCCCACAAAGGCTCTTAAAAATATAACACTGGAAGAAGCCTGGACTAAAATTAAACCAGATGTCAGTCACTTCCGTGTATTTGGCAGTATAGCATCGACTCACATTCCTGATGAAAAATGGAAAGCATTGCAGCCTAAAAGTGAGAAGTGTATATTTGTTGGTTATTCTGAAGATGTCAAAGGTTATAGACTTCTTCAATCACATTGTAATGAAATTATTATTAGAAGAGATGTTAAATTTGATGGAAATCTTTTGGCCTGCGAGCCTAATTCGGGGATTGTGCCTTCTTCGGCCTGCGATCCATCTTCAGTGTTTGTGCCTTCTTATGATCTGGATTCTTCTTCAGATGATGATAGTGAGGATGAAAATCCACCTCCACCTGCTCACCCTCCTCCAGATGAGTCCTTTGAACCTGAACCAGTACCAACTCCATCGCTTCCTAGATATGTTCGTTCAACACGAGAAGCAGCTAGTGATCTTGTCGGTGATCCTTCAGATCAGCGTCGAACACATTCATAGTTCCAGTGAGCCTCTTCTCTTTTGGCTCAAGTTTCAGAAACGCATGATCCAGAGACATTTGCAGAAGCTTCAGTTCATCCAGATTGGGATACGGCAATGGATGAAGAGTATCGTTCTTTAATGGAAAACGATACTTGGGATCTTGTACCTCTTCCCAAAAGGAAGAAAACTTGTTAGATGCAAATGGGTCTACAGAACTAAGTATGCATCAGATGGAAGTGTTGAAAGACACAAGGCTTGGTTAGTTGCCAAAGGATTTTCCCAAGTTGAAGGAATTGACTATAATGAAACCTTTTCCCCTGTAGCAAAAATGAATTCCATCCACCTTGTTCTTGCCCTTGCTGCCTCACATAAATGCGAGGTCCATCAGATGGATGTTAAATCCGCCTTCTTGCATGGATATTTGCAAGAATAAATCTACATGGAACAACCTCCTGGCTATGTCCAAAATGACTCTAGCGTTGTTTTTCACCTCAAGAAATCTCTTTATGGGCTCAAGCAAGCTCCCCGAGCTTGGTATGCCAAAATGGATAGCTTTCTTATTGCCACTGGATTCTCTAGATGCCATTATGATCCTAATGTATATACCAAGAAAGTAGGAAGCCATCTCATAATCCTTGTCCTTTATGTTGATGAGCTTATCCTTACTAGTAGTGACTCAAAACTTTTAAACCATGTGAAAACCAGCCTTAAGAAGAAATTTGAAATGACAGACTTAGGCTTTTTGCACTATTTCCTTGGCCTCCAAGTTTTGCAAACCAATGAAGGACTTTTTCTTTCGCGGTCTAAGTATGCTTGTGAACTTCTTCGTCACTTTCACATGGACGATTGTAAACCAATGCGTTCTCCCTTCCAGTCTGGAGTCAATATTTCTGCCACCTGTACTTCTCTGGAAGTTGATGCCACCCTGTACCGTCAGTTAGTTGGTAGCCTCTTATACTTGACTCATAGTCGTCCCGATCTTTCCTTTGTTGTTGGTCTTGTTGCCCGATATATGAAAACACCCCATGAAAGCCATTGGAAAGAAGCTAAAAGGATACTTCGCTATGTTCGTGGTATAGTTTAGTTTGGGATACATTACAGTTCAGGGGGGACTCCTTTATTAGTTGGTTTCACTGATTCATATTGGGTCGGTGACCCTAATGATCGGAAGTCTACTGCAGGTTATGTTTTCAGCCTTGGTTCAGGACCTATCACTTGGGCCTGTAAGAAACAACATTCTATTTCACTTTCTTCAGCAGAAGCAGAGTACCAAGTAGCGGTAAATGCAAGTCAGGAAGCCTTGTGGCTTCGACAGATCCTTTCAGAGTTTGGATTCCAACACCAGCATCTGACCAACCTTTGGCATGACAATTAGAGTTCCATCAAGCTCGCCAAAGACCCAGTTCAACATCAATGTAGAAAACACATCGAGCTACACATGCACTTCATCAGAAATCTCATTCATGATCAAGTTATTGAAGTGCTCTTTTTCCCTACAGAAGATCAAGTTGCAGACATTTTCACAAAGT
>ML795508.1:124679-175791 GCA_009831015.1 Picea engelmannii | reverse complement strand
ATCCTTCAATCCTATCCCAAGTTGTTCTTAAGGGGGGATGTTAGGATATTTAGACACTTAGGAGTTAGTAAGATCTACTTGGTCTATTGTGTCATTAGGTAAAAGTGTGTTTTCTAGTGTGTTTATTTAGTATGCATTAGTATGCATTTGTAGTTAGTAAATACGACGGTCATGATATGTTCCCGACATAGAGTGATCTGATAGTTCATACTCTCCTCGATCTTAACGGCCATTGATTTGTGGCTTAACACCCGATTGGTCCATGATCTCTATTTAAAGAGCATGGAGAGTCATTTTCTGATGATCGATTGTGAGAAACTCTCTTGTAAAATCTCTCTCTAATATTTTTCTTTGCATTAATAAATTGCTCCAAGTGGTCGCGTTGGATGGGGTTGTGGATGTTTCCCTGTAGGGGTTTTACCACATGAAAACATCGGTGTGTTGATCTTTGATTTTGTTATGTGAGTGGTTACTTAAGGTGTTCGTCCTCTGTTGGAATACCTGTGTTGTCGAACAAGATGAAAATTGAAAGGCCATGACAAGGAACACTTTCCCCTATTCCATGAATAGTTGGCCTTTGGAGCTCTGAGCCCCTTGAAACAAGTTACCCTACCTTGGTGCGAGGTATGCAGAAATAGGCATTGCCTTGGTGAGTGCTACTACATGCAAAAATATGTTCAGACACCCACAAATTTGTATTGCACATTCTGTAAGTCCGTGGGACATGATGATAGGGATTGTAGGGATTACTATCTCATGCATAAAAGGTCAAGGGATATATACAAAATTCAAGGCGAAGTACATCAATAAGGAAACACTATGCAGTATAACTCCCATAGGAGAGGAAACTTTAACCCTCGTGGTGGATACAGAGGAAGAGGAAAAGGAGGAGGTATGGTTCGAGGTCGAGGATAGATAATCTGTTATAATTGCGCACAACCAAGACACTTGGAAAGGGATTGTTAGAACCCTTGTATGACTTGTAGCTACTACAGTTCATTCGAACATGTTATCGAGGAATGTCCAGCATTGCTAGCTAAACTTTAAGAGAAACGAGGACCTCAACAGAAACCGCATATACAATTGATCAAAGAAGAACCTCGCGGAACAGACTCTAAATATGTTGTTATCACTAGAGGAGGCATTGTAACAGGAGAAGACAAAATGGCCCAAGGAAAGGCTACAGAAGAATCCAGAGTTAGGAAAGCTACAGAGAAGACACAAACTTTTGATGCAAAGAACGAAAAAACATGTGTTTGAGGAGGAAAGAAGAGAATTCAGGGGAGACCAAGGCTCTTCATCTAAGACACGACCAAAAGTAATATAACATGGAATGCCTTTGGCATTTGATCAGTCTACTTCGCTCGGAGATGGAAAAGAAGAAAGTAAACTTGTCAGTTTCTTGTATACGTTTATAGAGTTGATTAAAGATGAGAAATCTATACAAGAACTGCAAAATTTGGTCAGACAATATGAGATAGGAAGGGTACATCCTTTACTTAACAAAGTAGTACATCAACTATCCAAGAAGAGAAGGAGAAATAAGGAATTACACTTGAATGCTCAAATTGGAGAGTATGTTATAGACTATGTGGTCCTCGACTGTGGGTCAGAGGTCAATGTCATGACGAAGCAGACCTGGGCACTGATGGGAAAACCTAAGTTGATATATTCCCCTATCGGGCTTAGGATGGATAATCAACAGGTAGTAAGCCCCTTCGGAAGATTGGAACATGTCCCTGTGGACATCGACGGAGTGAGGACGTTTGCAGATTTTGAGGTGATTAAGATGGTTGATGATAGTTGTCCTTACCCTGTGCTGTTAGGAATTGATTGGGATTTCAATAATTCCACTATGGTTGATTTAAATAAAATATGAATGATGTTTGAAGGAGATGGCCTTAGGGTCATTGCGCCTTTAGATCCAGATGAAGGTCAACGATACACAGAGCCCATCAGAGAAGAATACCGCACATATGAACTGAAAAACATATACAAACTAACCACCAAACAGAAGGATTACATTAATCCTATGACAAATGGAAACTTAAGCTGGTGAAGTGACAATGCATGTTCATCAGATTCAGAAGAAGCACTAGAAAATTGGCAGAACAAATTGTATGAAGTATCTACAAGGAGATGCGCTAGACTAACCAAAGAAGTTCTCTAGATCGACACAATAGTAAGTAACTTACCCACCTTTGATGGTCTGAATCCTTTAGAAGCCTTCTTATCGGACTTTGAAGAAAGTGTACCAACGCAACAAATATTGTTGGCAATGGATGAGGCCCTAAAATCCACACCAACAAGATGGTGGGGGACACACAAAGAAAACATTACAGACTGGATATGATGTCGTAGTTTGATGACAGCGCGGTTCTCAACACAAGTAGAAGGATGCAAACTTAGGTACTCAGGTCGAAGATGACCAAAGGACCATGTGCAAAGTTGTGAGGAATCCTGGAGAAATATTCCTCAAGAGCAGTGGGTGTACAAATTCATTAACACACTGGACACCACCCCTATCAACTGGTATCTTCAAGCAGAATTGTGCCTTGTCACTACAAATTGGAAAGGTATGACCCATAATTTTGTAATTACCTTCTTATTTGAAATCCAATATAGTTCAGTAGACCAAGCATTATAGATTGTAAGACAAAAAGTGTTTGAGGAGGCATCTAGCCCCCCTTTAGAACAAGAAGAGGACGAATGGACTGTGCCTCTCCAGAAACTGCAAGGCTATTACAACATCAATGTTGATGAAGACGATTATCCTAGGAAGGTGAACATCGTTGAAACATAAGGCCAAAGAGACATAGATGGACTAGAATTTGAGATACCATTCATTGGACAACCGATCAAGATCAATAAATTCAATATTGGAACAGAGAAAATGATGAAGGTTACAAATGTTGGAGATTATTGGGATGTTGCCACTATTGACAAGATTACAAAATCACTGCATGAATATCAGGACTTGTTTCCAACCAAGTTCATTGATATGAAGGGCATTAAAGGACCTATGGTAGATATGAGGATCCCTTTGAATCCATATCAAAGACCAGTCAAACAGAGACCCTACATATTGAACCCTAAATATAAGGAGAAAGTGAAGATTGAGATCGATAGAATGCTGGAAGCAGGGATCATAGAACCTGTGGAAGAATCAGAATGGATAAGACCTATGGTGGTACAAGACAAGAAGACAAGAGATATTAGGATTTGCATATATCTAAGGAAGTTGAATGATGCCTATCTGCATGACCCCTTCCCTACGCCATTCACTGACGAAGTGTTAGATAATGTAGGAGGCCAGGAGGTATATTCTTTTACATATGGATTCTCAGGATACCATCAGATCCGAATTGCCAAGGAAGATCGCCATAAGACCACATTTGCAATAGAATGGGGATCCTACCAGTATATAGTGATGTCGTTTGGACTGGAGAATGCCCCAACCATCTTTTCCAGGGTGGTGGTCAAAGCATTCAAGGAGTTTTTACATAAATATCTAGAAGCATACTTTGATGATTGGACTTTTTTTAGTTTATTGAAGAATCATATTGAATGTCTAAGGCTAATGTTGGACAAATGCAGGCAGTGCCAGATTGCCTTAAAACTGAAGAAGTGAATTTTATTTTCACCCTTTGGAGTGTTGTTAGGTCATATTGTATGAAAGCAGGGATTGTTGGTAGATCCATCCATCATAGTTGATCTACCCCCTCCTACTTCAGTCAAAAAGTTGTGCACTGCGCTGGGACACAAAAGATATTACAGGAAGTTCATTAAAGGCTATGCCCATATTAAAACACCCATGGAGAAGCTTTTGAAGAAAGACTGTCAATTTCACTGGACAGAAGAATGCCAGTAGAGCTTCGACACACTGAAACAAAAAATGGTTGTTGCGCCTATTCTGGTTTTCCTAGATTGGAGTAAGGAGTTTCATGTGCATTTCGATGCATATTCTATGGCATTAGGAGTTGTGTTGGCACAACCAGGAGCAAGAGACATTGACCACCCTTTAGCCTTTGCTAACATGAAGCTATCGACAACTGAGATTAATTACACCACTACTGAGAGAGAAGGGTTAGCCATGGTGTATGCGTTGCATAATTTCCTCCACTACTTGTTGGGAGGATACTTTGAAATGTTTACTAATCACTTTGTGTTGAAATACCTAGTCCAAAATCCAGTGTTAGGGGGGGGTGAATATGTAGATAGCTTCTGCTATTTCAGGAATATGATTTGGAGATTGTAATTAAGCCAGGGAGAATGAACAAAGGTCCTAATCACTTGTCAAGGTTGGAACATGGAGAAGAGCCTACTAGCTTGGAGGATACACTGTCGGATGCATAATTGCTCCCCATTAGAAAGATTGATGATCACTTCGCAGAAATAGTCCAGTTACTGTCAACAGGAATGGCACCTAGTGAGTATACAATCACCCAGAAGAAACAACTGGTAGTTTGCGCTGCAGATTTTTCACTTATAGTTGGACATCTATACAATATGGGACCTAATGAGATATTGAGGTGATGTGTTATGGAGGTAGAGTGACCATTTATCCTTGCAAAATCTTAGAAAGGCATCACAAGAGGACACTACGCAGGGAAAGCCACTGCGCAAAAGGTTCTTTGAGCTGGCCTTTCATGGCCTACCTTACACAGAGATGCCAAGGACTATTACTGAGCCTGTGATGTATGCCAAAGATTTGGGAAACCATCCAGAAGAGATGAAATTCCATTAGTACTAGAGATGACCCTACACACATTTGAGAAATGGGCCATTGACTTCGTAGGACCTATAAACCCACCATAAAAGCACACAGTAGCAAGGTACATACTCACTATGACAGAGTACTTGACCAGATGGGCCGAAGCAAGAGTAGTCAAGGACTGTAGTGAACTACAGTTGTGCGCTTCATATTTGATGACATCCTAGCCAGGTTTGGATGTCCAAAGATCCTTATGAGTGATCAAGGCACACATTTCATCAAAAAGACAGTTGAATCCTTGACTGAGGAATTTGAAGTTCATCATCAGAAGAGCACACCTTACCATCCACAAGTGAATGGGACAGTTGAAGCATTCAACAAGATCTTGGAGACAACACTGATGAATATTTGCAGTGTGAATAGGGATGACTGGGATTTAAGAGTACCAGCGGTACTATGGGCCTATAGAACCACTTACAAGAAGCTAACAATGCAGACCCATTTTAATTTGGTTTATGGCCTCGAAGTCGTTGTCCCAATGGAATATTTGATACCAAGCCTAAGAATTGTTGCCTTTACAGAAATGGATGACGTTGGCGTTGTTCAAGAGAGGCTTGCAAAATTGGTTGAACTTGAAGAAGATAGATTCATTGCAGGATTCCATCAGCAGGTCCAGAAAGAAAGAGGGAAGGCCTACCATGATAGGCATATCAAGAAGAAGGCATTTAAGCAAGGTGATTTGGTACTGGTATATGAAATTAAGTTCATTAAACATCCAAGGAAGTTTCGAACACATTGTCTTGGGCCATATGAGGTTGCCTATGTTACAGAAGGAGGAGCTTCACAGTTGAATAATTTGAATGGAGAATGGAAGGAAGGTTTGGTGAACGAGAGTCGGTTGAAATTGTATTATGACAACCAGATGCCCTGCAACTCTCAGTAAAAGCATGAGGAAAAGGTTCTAGTTACTAGGTGTAGTTGAAACTTGGTACCAGACACAGAAAATACAGTCTGCACAAGGAAGGAAAGGAGGCATAGAGAAGAAATCAAAGGACTCCCTGCGTAGTCTGAAGTCGAAGCAAAGCAGAAGGATCAGATTTGAAGTGCCTTGAGATGAGTCACAGGTGAGTGTTGGGGGAATTTTGGCCCTTGGGTATGGAAGTAAGTGAAGATCAAGGAAAAAAGGAAGAAATGTGCATTGCACAGAAGAAAAGATGGAGCGAACTCCGAAAAAGCAAGTCGTTGGACGAGGAGATTGAGGATGGCAGATTAGACAGGAGGAAGGATCGTGGATAACTCAGCAAGCAGATAAATCAACCGTTGGATGCTTTGGAGCATTGCGCGAGAAGGAAGGAAAGACAGGTTGATGAATCCCTGAAAATGCAGATCAAATTGACCTAGGGTTTTAGACACCTAGGGTGTTGGTATCTAGGGTTTTGACACCTAAGATTTGGCCTAAGGCTATCAATGAGATATTGTAATGTATAAATAAAGGTCAAGAGAAGCTGGGTTGGGTTGTTGTTGTTATTGTGGGTTCGTATTGTTGTTGTTAGAAGAGATTGTGTTGTGAGGAGAGATTGCTATTAAGAGAGAAGTATTGTATCGTGAGAGCAGTCTGTGTTGTAAGATCTTCAGCTATGTGTGAAGATCAACCCTGCAACTATGTGCGCAGGGAAGGGAGAAAGAGAGAGAAAGAGGGAGAAGAAGAGAAGATCTGTTAGGTAAGAGCGCATATTAGAATTGTATGCTTCCATTTTAATATATTATAAATCACAGTTCTATGGACATAGCCCTAGAGAGAGGATGAACCATGTATATCTTGTGTTGTGTGTATGATATATGTTATGTTCTTTGCCATTTGATATATTGTTATTGCATTACTATGTTAGATCTGATAGATATAACTTGTGCAGTAGGTTGTAGGAAGATAAAGAATACTAGATTGTTGTGTGTTGATTGCTTTGAATCCACTTTGCATTCCTTCTCGTTGTAGACATCTATGTCTTGCAACCCCCTCATAGATTCTTTGGGAGAGACTGCATCTGCCTCGCAGGTGTTGAAGTAAGGGCTAGTAGTTAGGGCTTATTGGTGTGCTCTTGGAGCTGAACCCTGGGTCTGATCCTGTTCCAACACTATGCATGGCATGTTTAAACATTATTTATACTGTAGCATGAATCTTTATTATTCCATGTGTTGTTATCATGTTTCTTTCATGCTTCTTTAATAATTTAAATGATATTAGAATTCATAATCAGTTTCAAACTGAGTTTTTGAGGTAGCATGCTCAGCCTGGGGGTGGTTGGGTACGTTACAACTGAAATTTGGGTTACGTCTACAACATTGGCTTCTTTATTATGCTTTTTTTAATCATTATGGGCTTGCACATTGTGCTTACAATAGATATATCATGACATACTTATCCATTTTTCCTAGCCACTCTGTAGTGAAAGCCTCTCTCTACAACTCTCCATAAACCTTTATACATAGAATCTCTTTAATCCTCAGTCTATTCTCTAAACATCAACAACAACTTCAGGTCACAACCAACCTCAGCTTTAGACACAACCAACCTCTTCAACAACAACCAACTAACAACGTATTCTACCCGACCCATTACATACTTATACATGGAATCTAGGGATCAAAACCCTACTTTATTATTACCAAAACCCAATTACAACTCATTCTAACTCATTACAACTCATGTTCACTCATTGTTCGGGTGTGATTTTCCTATCTTTAGCCTGCATGCTACTTTTTCATTCCCAACTACTGTTCTTCTTTATTCTACGCGTCTTTATCATTTTGCATGTCAAACCATTGTCCTTATTTTTCACACATGTTATCATGCTACTTTATTCTCCCGCTTTATTCTCTTTATTTTCACTACCAAGTATTCCTTTATTGCGCACTTCAATCATGAATGCGCCTTCTCTTCTTTCTTTTGTTGTTGCGCATATTTTACATACTTAGGATTTCCCCCAAAACTGTATCCAAAATGCCTATACAACAAACCCCCAACACTCACATGTGGCTCATCCCAAACCACTCAGGCCTGTTGTGTCACTGCTCCATGCCTCCATGAATTTTTGGAAGGTTTCCCTCACTACTGCGACTTTTTTTGTTACTTCTGCTTCTTTTCCCAAAATTTCCTCTATGACCTACGTAGTCAGTGTCGTAATTTTCTCCTCAGTTTCCTGTGTTTCTTTCTTTGTCGTGCCCTACACAGTGTCCAATTTCCCTATTATCCTAAGTGATTTGTTTTGCAGAGGTTCCAATTTGTGCACAATATTTTGTTTCTCTGCTCGCATCTTCTCTATTCGGTGTATATCTGTCTATTTGCAGGGATGGTTGTCATCCATTCAACAGGCAGTGGTGTGTTGATTCTTTCATTGGTTTTTTGAGCTTGTTCCTATGCACTTCTTGTTCTTTCTTTAATCTCCTTCATCTCTAGATTCATCGTGAGTTGTGTCCAAATATGTGTACTCTTGTTGCACAACCTCGCGCAGTGCTAGTCTAGACTCTTAATATTTTCCACTGAATTTTTTGTTGTCCTTTCCATTTTCTCCTATTCCTCAGGGGGTTTCCCTGGTATGGTGCACGATTCCAATTCTCCAATCTTAGTACGGAATCCTTTAATGACTTCGTTGATTCTTTTGAACTGCTCTTCCATTGTGGCCTTTATGACCATTGGTACTTCTAGGATCTCCTTATAGATTTTTTGGATGGCCATTTGTATCTGTTGTGTCATTTGATCATCCTCATCCTTCTCTTTTAGTTCTTTCTCAGCCTTTTTCTCGGCCTCACTCTTCTCCTTTAGCCATATTTCAACTTTTTCTTCAACCTCTCTCTTCTCCTGTAGAGAAGTTGTATAATTTTGTTGGATTTCCTCCTTTTCGTGTGTCATCTTGATCAACTCTCTTCATTCTAACTCAATGCAGAGCCTTATCTCTTTCATAATACTGATGTGCAAGCTCTTCAATACTGTTGTGGGCATATGATAAATGGATAAGTTCAAATTACTTGGTGCTCTCACCTCCTCTTTTATTTCTTGTGTCGAGAACTCGACTGTATCTGACGTGATCTTCAACACTTTGGGCCCATCGTCTAACTTTGACATCATTCGAGTGGTAGTCCCTGGTTCCTCAATCAAGATCATTGGCGGTCCTTCACATGATCCTCTCTCTGGTGTTATCATCACTGTCTCCAAAAGTCTTTGTATCGTGATCAACTACTCATGCAGTTCATATCGCTTATGTGATTCTTCCTCAATTGCCTCTTCTATGGCATCCTGCACCTGGTAGTTGATTATATCCATGTCATCATCTGTCAGTGTATAGACATGTGTCACTTTGTGGGCTTTCATATTTTTGTGCGTAGCTACAGTTGGATGCCCCCCCTTGTATTTTTGTTTGACCCCTCTTCTTAAGAATATTTTTTGCATGTCTTCTATTAATAGTCATGTCTTTGGCGTATTATATGCGTCATTACATTGCCCATTTCCTTGTCCCTCGTCCAATTCTTCATTTTCATTGTCTTGTTCTTCTTCTTCGTCTGTATTCCCCATTTCTTCAGCTGGGAGTTTCCATTCTTCATCCCAGTCATTGGCGATCAGGCATACATTGTCTGATGTCAACTTGTAACTTGTTGCCACCCATTGGTGCACAGGGTCTCTTTTTTCTTGGATGTACATGTGGTGCATCCATGCTTCAAAGCGTGCGATATCTTGGTAAGTCTCTTTAGTTTAGGCGGTGATGCATAGTGTGTGCACTATTATGTGTCTGATCATTTCAAAGTAGACATATAAGGTGACAGTGTTATCTATTTGTCTCCTCTTGTTTTTCGTATGCTATAGGTTCGCATATCATGTAGTTTCATTACCTCTGATTGTTGTTTTCAAAAACTGGCAATCACTAGGTTCCTTCCAACCAACAAGTGCGATGAGGATGAGAAGCCAAGAATAATGAAATTGCATGCCTTTCTCTTGGGATTCTATGCAATCTATCAAAAACATATTTACTACAAATGTGTCCCAATTCATTTGGACCCCCTCTGCGCACTTTTCCATAGTTGTGATTACTATGGTGGGCACCTCATCCTTGCAGAATTTTCTCAATAATTTGCAGGCCAAGACCTGCATCAAAAATGGCACAATATCATCACTTATGTTTGTGACATCCAACCCATTCTTCCCTCTGAAGGTGTGGAAATTATCCTTCATGGTTTTCGATAGTTCTTTCTCCCCCACCTTGTTTGTGAATAATGTTGTCGGATCCTCTTCTACTTTCAGCAAACTTGTTATCCACACAATTAGTTATGTATAAACAGATAGTGGTGGGTCTAGCAAAAAATTTCCTCTATGGATGCAACTTAGTAACATTTTGACATAGTCGTTTATCTCTAGACTTCGGCCCAAATGTGGGATCTCCAACAAATTCAATATTCCTGATTTCTCTAGTCCTATTGGTCAACTATGTGGTTCAAGAAATATTTCCCTTGTCCTCGGTATGGTTTTGGCACACAAATATTTCTCCTGTGCCAACTTGGGAAAATTGTGTTCATCCATTATGTCGTGTTCTGTAAACTTCAAAGCAATGATCTTTCCTAACATGCCATATGTGGGTACTCTAACTTTTGGCGTGGTGTCCTTTCTTGGTGGTATGTAATCCCTTTGAAAGCTCTAGGTGTTTCCACAAACACTAGTGCAACCAGTGGTCTTTTGGTTTGCTAACATGTTTCGGTTGTTGGTGCCCCAACTTTTGGTGGTGCCATTTTTCTCTACGTCTAATTTCTTTAACTTCTATGTATTGGTTCAAGTTCTCTTATGGTCTACTATGTATGCTCGCAAATATTATCAAATGTCTATAACCTTTCCCTTTCATTCCCTTATGCACTTTTATAACCCTTCAACGATTGTGTAATTTTTATCGTGCTCAAAGTAAGTGTCGAATCCAGTCAAAGTTTGCAATCAATAATTTTCTTATTGTGGCATTAATTCCAAACCAGTCGCCAAATTCTTCCTTCGATCTGTTACTTTGTCCCAATCCTCAGCTGTGTCTTCTATTTATGACTATGCATATCTAGGATGTTTGGTATTTAATTCTTTCTAACTATCGTTTTCGTACTTTAATTCCCTTAACGACCCTGTCTTGTGCTTGACTTTTGTGTGCACTTAACTACCTTTGTGTTTTTTTTTTTTTATCTATGTGATACTCTTTTTTTATGCATGGGTCTTGTTTTCTTTATTTCCCATACTACTTCTTGTCTATGTTTGTAGTTCTTCTTGTTTTCCCACGTTTTATTTGTTTTCTTCTTTTTCTACTTTTTGTTTCTTTTTTCTCTGTATTTTATCTCCCTACTATAGTACATCTACTATGATACATGTGTTCTTTCGCAACTCAAATTAATGTGCAGATGGTCGACCGTCTCTATAGAGTTTCAGCCGAATTCCATTTACCATGCCTCCCAAGGCTTCTCCATCCAGTGTTTCCAACTGTGCAACACCTACCTCCATCACATGCTTAATCACATAGGGTCCTAACCAATGCAATGGAAACTTTCCTAGATGTTGCGTGACCTTACTGTCATACAGTAATACTAAGTCTCCCACTTGAAACTTTTTCTTTTTAATGTGTCTATCATGTCATGCATTCTCTCTTGCCTTCTAAACTTGTTTATGGAACCTTGAAACAAAGTGATCTTACTCAAGTTGTACCAGCTGTTACAATCCCTCCTCTACTATGATAGAGTCTGAAAGATCAGTAATCGCTGCAGTGCACAAGAAAGGCACAATAAACTCCATTGGCATCAATTCTTCCTCACCACAAACCAACCTAAAAGGTGTATGTCCTGTCAAATCTTTTCTTGTAGTCTTGTATGCCCATAATACTGTAGAAACCCTTAAGTCACAATCATATCTTCCTACATTGCATATATTTGTCAAAGAATTCTTAAAATTTTTATTAAATGCTTCTACTGTGACATTGGCCTGAGGATGATACAATGTGCTCTTCTGAAGATGAATTTGAAATTCCTCAGTCAATGTTGCAATCGTCCTATTCAGTAAATGTGTTCCTGGATCATTGATTAGAATGTGAGGGCATCCAAATCGTGTGACTACATTCTCAAATATAAACTGCACAACAGTCTCAGCAGTGCATTCTATTATTAGTGTTGCTTATGCCCATATGGTCAAATAGTATATCGCAATTATTATGTACCTAGCTCTAGATCTTCTTGTTGATGGGTTGATTGGTCCAACAAAGTCTATTGTCCATTTAGAAAATGCTTGCAATGTAACATGTGGGTGTAAAGGCATCCCATACCCCTTGGATGTATTTTCTTCCCTTTTACATACATCGCATGCCTAATAGTATTCCTTAGAATCCTTATGAAGTGTGAGCTACTAGAGCCCTATGCACCAAATATTCTGTGTGGTTTCTTTACCTGCGTAGTGTACTCCTTCAATCCCTATGTGTGCTTCTATGAGTATCATAGGCCTTTCATGTTCTAACACAAATCGTCATAATATTCCATATGCACCTAACTTGTACAAATTCCCTAGAATTAATTGATAGTCTAGTGCTTTAATAATTGTTTCTTCTGTGCAATTGTCATGTCTGACGGGGTCATTCCTGTAATTAGAAACTGTACAATATGTACGAAATAGTCATCCACCATTTTAACCACAAATAATTGTGCATAGGGTAATATATCATCTGGTTTCCTACATCATCTCCTGGTAGTATGCACCATAGGTGATCTGGTCCTACATTTAACTTCCCCGATTTCAAAACAACCTTAAAATCATATTCCTTCAACAACAACAACCATATGCATATTCTCCCCCACAATACTGTCTTGTTCACTAAGTATCTTAGTGTAGAATGGTCTGTATACATCTTAAAGTGAGACCCCAAAAAGTAATGTCTAAAATTTTGTAGTGCATATATCATTTCCAATCCTTCTCTTTCTCTGGTGGTATAATTATTTTCTACTATTGACAACTTCTTGCTTGCAAAAGAAATTGGTTTATCTATGTCTCCTTCCCCTGGTTGAGATAATACTCCTCCCAACACTTTGGACAATGCATCTACATGAACATGGAACTGCTTCCAATTTGAGAATATTAAAATCAGTACGGTCACTAATTTCTGCTTCAGTGTATACAAACCCTTCTGACAATCCTCATTCCACTAGAATCTGGCAATCCTCATTCCACTATAACTTAGCTTCCTTCTTCAACAACTTCTCCATAGGTGTTGTAATATGTGCATAACCCTTAATGAAATTCATGTAATATCCTGTATGACCCAAGGTTGCTCTCAACTGTCTGATTAAGGTGTGTGGTTGTAAGTCCAAAATCACTGCAATCTTGGAAGGATCCACCAATAAGCATTTCTTACATACCACATGGCCCTACAAAATTCCAAAAGGCACACAGAAAATACATGTATTCAAATTCAATGAAATCTGACGTTGTCTACATCTATCCAACATTATCCTTAGTACTTATGTATTATCTTTTAGTAGAATAAACATAGTCCAATCGTCTAAGTACACTTCAAGGAACTTATGAATAAATTCCTTAAAATATGCTACAACTACTCTTGAGAAAATTGCAGGTGCATTTTGACCGCATACCCCCCGACCCTCAGGCCAAGGTCCACGCAGGATCTTTCTAAATCTTCCCCCTTGAGTCTATTTTACTCCTTTATTTTCCCTCGGGGAATATCTCATACACTCACAGTGTATCCACAGGTCCTTATGAGTTGAAACTGCATGAGCAAACACCAGACATCAAATATTATCTTCTGACCAACAATGAAATTGCGTCTTTCGCCAAATCGGAACTTCGGGTTTCATGATTTTGCGATCCCTGTTGTCGAGGTTCTCGGCCCTTCCACCTGCCGAAACCTGAAATGTCGAAATGCCGAAGTCTTTGGCCACGTCCTCCTCTGCTTCTGAATCGCGTTTCGTGACTTCGGGAATTCTAGAGCAAGGAACCCTGATGTCTTGTCTCCTAAAGTGCCAAATTGTCGAATCCCGACACGTTCATCAATTTTTTGGCTCCTCAACGGGTTTTTCACCTTTTCAGGGTTTCGAACTTCGCGATTTCACGAATCCTGACGTGAGGTTTTCTGACTCTCCAACCCCCGAACCCCAAAACAATCAACGAAGTCTGACTTCGACTATTGACGAAAAATCGCCATCTGTCCTCTCAAACTATACTCTGTTTCTTACGTGGGCTCTCATCACCTGTCATCCAAGCTATCATCTTTCATAACTTGAGCTATCCTCCTGTCGCTATTTCCTCTGTCCTTTCTAAGTTCTGAACTCCGAAATAGCGGCTATACAGAATCAACGGACGATAGTCACCCTCCTGATCCGATGGCCCACATGATTTTTGGCTTTCGGGTACTGGGAGTCTGAGACTCTCGATCCCAGAACACTATCTTCTCAGGCTTCCGACACCCAAAGTGTCGAAATCCCGAAATCCACACAAATTTCCTGACGTGACTTGTGACTTCGGGTTTTTTCAATACACTTTATCCCGACCGCTTGTCATCAGAACCTCCGAAACACTGAACTCTGAAATTCTGAATTTCTGAAAAATCTGCTCCTCACCTTCACACATGATAAACCAGTTCACGCTTCGGGAGTTCGAGCGACCAAGGGTTTCATCCACACTTTGAACTTACAACCCCCCAAATTCCGAAATGATCTCGACAGTCCAACAATCATGATCAATGGTCCACATTGGATCCTACCTCTCGAAGGATGGATTCGTCCAACGCTTAACTTCCCCGCAGCTCTCCTGGATCCTACGGTCCTCACTATTTCGTGAATTCTCCACAGAGAATTTCGACCGTTCTATTATTCCCTCAAGAACCTCTCTAGAACGAGCCAATGTTCTTTCACTGGAACTTAACCTTCTACACGAAGATTTCACTTCCTTCCTTCCTTCGAACACTTCAAAGGTGCTACCCCTTATGAGCTTTCTCTAGTAAATTCAAGCCTCAAAAAAGGGCCTCTACTCGCACTCCTTGTGGCAGACCTTCAAATACTTCTACGTATTTGAACTCTCAACTCTGTGCACCTTCCACAACAACATTCTTTCTTTCTTCCACCTTAGTTAATAACTCCTAAGGACTCAACTAGCCTGCGCACGCCTTGCATGGCTCATGTGCTTCACTTTCACTTCTGCTGGTATGAACAATGGTATCCCTCCTGAGCTTTTAGAGATAAACTCTGAACCTTTGTCAATGCACTCCTTGCAGACGCTTCACTACACTCCTTGCAGGAATTTCTCTCACTCAGGAAGAGAAACAATTGAAACTCATTCTCTCTCTCTCAGACTTCAAACATCCAACGTGAAATCATACATACAACACAGTATTTCAAGTAAATGCATAACAACGAGAATAAACAACTATCAGCATACCAGTTAGCATGTATACACAGAAAACATCATAACACCATGAGTTTGATTCAAAGCTTCATATATTAATTCAAAGCTTCTGTACATGGGTTCTTCTCTACAACTTTCTACTATAGCTTTCTTCTTCTTCTGCTCTATGCTAATGTTACAATGATCTAATGAATGTCACAATACAAAGACGAGGGTGTCTATATCCGTTTTCCCTCATGTTCTTCTAAACTATCTAATCTCTAATTCAAACCTACCTACTTTCATTAACTATGCATAAATGCCTCTACCTTCTACAGATGAGAGTGAATCGCTCATGATCTGTTTACAATATGCAAGTATGCTTCCCTTTAACCATTACATTAATGCTTCAAAAACATTTAAAAAACGTGCGTTGGAGGTCTTCCAGCTGTCTTTCGCCTTTTACGTTGCTTGCTTGGCTGGCTACTTACGATGCTCCTGCATTATACTTCCTCGCTTGAAAATTTTCATGAACTCCTGTACATGAGCTCTTGCACAGTCTATCCATGCTTATGAATTTCTGCTTCATCTTTGCAACTGGCATCTTCAACTGGATGTCCTTTCCATTTGACCAAGTATTCAAAATACTCCTTCCTCCTGGTCTTTTTGCTAACCCTCTTGTCAATTATTCTTTCCATCTGTGGCTTTTCACCTACATGCATTTGTTTGGTCCGGTGAATTTCTTCTTCTCCTGCCTCTTCAACTTGTAAGGGTACAAATCTGAGATGTTGAATATCGGTGAAATTTCGATCCCATCGGGTAATTCAATCTCATATGTGTTTGCCCCAAATTTCTTCATGACTTTGCATGGTCCAATCTTTTTCATTTTCAGTTTGTTATGTGTTCCCCTTGGGAACCTTTCCTTCCTCGGATGTGCAAGAATCTGATCACCAACTTCATATTGAAGTTCTCACCTATGTTGATCAGCTCTGCACTTGTATTCTTGATTTGAACTCTGCAATCGCTCTTTGACTCGGCTGTGAGGCTCCTTCATTGCTTCTGCAAAGTCCTCTGAACTAGCACTTCTGAATTCAGTTTGTTCCATATATTTTAATTTAGAAACTCCCCTTGGTTGCATTCCATATACAATTTGGAATGGACTCTGCCCTGTGCTTCTATTGATCAAATCATTATAAGCAAATTCCGCCTGTGGCAGAATGTGATCCCACTGACTGTGGTGTTCAGTCACTAGACTCCTCAGTAAATCTCCCAAGCTTATGTTTACAACTTCTGTCTGCCCATCCGTCTGAGGATGATAAGCTGAGATAAAAGACAAACTTGTCCCCATCTTCTTCCATAAAGTCCTCCAGAAATGTCCCACAAACTTGGTATCTCGATCTGAAACTATACTCCTTGGCAAGTCGTGAAGTCTGATGAGTTCTTTGAAAAACAGGTTCGCAATATGAGTTTGGTCGCTGGTTTTCTGGCATGGTATGAAATGTGTCGTCTTTGAAAATTTGTCTACCACCACAAAGATTGAATCACATCCTCTTTGTGTCCTTGGCAGTCCCAATATGAAATCCATGCTCACTGCATCCCACGGCCTCTCAGGTATGGGTAATGGCTGGTATAACCCTATGTTCTGCCTTTTCCCCTTTGTATGCTGACAAATCCTACATCTGTCCACAAATTTCTTAACATATGTCCTCATCCCTGGCCAAAAATATGCGCCATTCAACTTTGAGAACGTTTTGTCATGACCGAAATGTCCAACCAATCCTCCATTGTGTTTTTCCTTCAGCAGGTTCTTCCTCATGGAGAATTTTGGAATACATAATTGATTTCCCCTGAATAATAATCCATCATGGATCATATATTTGGTCCACTGGCTTCTCTCCCTGAGAATTGGATTCTTAGATGCCTCATACGCTTCCTTAAAATCTGGGTCATCCTTGTACATTTCTTTGAGGTTATCAAAACCCAAAGTTTTGACTCTGAATTCCTGCATCAGCAAACATTTCCTTCTCAAAGCATCAACAACTTTGTTAGCAGTTCCAGAAATATGCTTAGTCACAAAAGTAAAATTCTGCATGAATTCAACCCATTTAACATGTTTTTGGTTCATCTTCTCCTGTTGAGTCACAAATTGCAAAGCGTGATTATCGATGTACAAACAAACTCTTTAGGAACCAAATAATGTCTCCATTTCTTCAACGCTTCTATGACTGCATAAAATTCCTTGTCATATGTTGAGTATTTAATCTTCGCTTCATTCATCTTTTCACTGAAGTATGCGATTGGCTTGTCGTCCTGGCTCAAGACTTCTCCAATTGAAAATCCACTCGCATCACACTTGACCTGGAACATCTTGTTAAAGTATGGCAAAACCAGAATTGGTTTCTCTGTGATCTTTTTCTTCAGTAGATTGAAACTCTTCTCTGCTTCTTCTATCCAGTGAAAAGACTTATGTCTTTTCTTCACCGTCTCCATCATTGGTGCGCTAATCCCACTGAAATTTCGGATGAATTTCCTGTAGAAACTAGCTAAACCATGGAAGCTTCTAAATTCAAACACACTTTTCGGTGATGGCCAATTCTTAATCGCCTCTACCTTATCCGGATCCATTTTCAGCTCATCTGCAGAGATAAAAAAACCCAAATAAATGAGTTTTGTCCTCATAAATGTTGATTTCTTCATATTTATCAGCAATTTCTCTTTCTGTAATCTCCTCATTACTGCAGCTAAATGCTTTAAGTGCTCTGCTTCTGTCTTGCTGAAAATCAATATATCGTCAATATATACGATGACAAATTTCCCAATGAAATCCTTCAGGACTTCATTCATCAACCTCATGAAAGTACTGAGTGAATTTGTTAAACCAAATGGCATGACAAGCCATGCATACAGCCCCTCATTCGTCTTGAATGTTGTCTTCCATTCATCACCTTCTCTCATACGAATTTGATGATATCTGCTTTTCAAATCAATCTTTGAAAAAAACTTTGCTCCACTCAAGAAATCCATCAAATCGTCCATTCTTGGCAATGGAAATATGTATCTGATGGTAATCTTATTGATTTCCCTTGAGTCTATACACATCCTCCATCCTCCATCTTTCTTTGGGCTGAGCACTATTTGAATAGCGCATGGACTCAAGCTCTCTCGAATCAATCCTTTGTCCATTAAATCTTGGACTTGTCTCTTGACTTATTCATTTTCCTGCAGCGTCAACCTATACACTGCTTTGTTCGGTAAACTGGTTCCAGGTATAAGATCAATGTGATATCTTATACTCCTGATTGGTGGCAACGAACAAGGTATTTCGTACACTACTATATCAGCAAACTCTCCCAGCAACTTCTGGATTTCTTCTGGTAAATCATCCACTCTTGTACTGGTAAAAAAAAATTTAGGTTTTCTGACCATAATAAATTGTGTGTCTTCCTTCTTCTTAACCTTATTAAGAAGTTCCTTCCCACTCATGAGAAGTACATTATTGCTTGTCTCTATTTTTACTTCTTTATCCTTAATCGACAACAACATGTGTGTCCTCCCATTCTTCTCCAGGGTGTATGTGTTCTTTCTCCCATCATGAATCACGTTTATGTCATATTTCCATGGCCAACCTAACAATAGATGACAAATATCCATGGGAATGACATCACATAATATTTCATCCTTATATCCTCCTATTTTAAATTCAACTAAACATTGTTTAGTGGCATTTACCTGATGTCCTTTTTGTAGCCACGAAACTCTGTATTGGCTTGGATGTACAATAGTCTCCAGCTCCATCTTTTCTACCATCTCTGTAGAAATGCGATTGTTTGTGCTACCACTATCCACGATGAATTTTCATACCCTATCTTTGGTCTTGCAAGAAGTCCAAAAAAGTTTGTTCCTTTGGGATGGGTTCTCTGCCTCCTTATCTGGCGTTAAGAGAGCTTTCCTCATCATTAAATATCTTCCACCCTCACCATCTTCTGCCTCAACATTCCATCCCTGTGCTTCGGCAATGTGATTTTCACCACCTTCTTTCTTCCTATCTGGACACTCATAAGATTTATGTCCATTTTTCCCACAAACAAAACAGTTCACTTCACCTCCTCGGCCTCTTCCTCTTCCTTTGGTACAAGGAAAATTATTTATATCAGCATACTATCCTCTTTGTGAGCTTCCCCCTCTCTCAGTTTGGGTTTGAGGTTTCTTCCCCTCTTCTTTAGATTTCTGAGTTTTGTCTTGGGCAATTGTTTTGCCTCTGGCTTGACTTCTGCCTCGGCCTCTTTGAAATTTCTTTTGGCTCAACTTCTCTTCAGCTTTCAGAGCCATCTGATAAGCATCTTATACATTCTGAAGGGTCATCATGCTCATCTCATCCTGAATTTCATATCGCAGACCATTCATGTACCTGGCAACCTTTTCATCATCGCTTTTGCCGATGACCTGCTCTGATGTTTATCTTGTAGAACTCTTCAGTGTATTATTTCACTGACATCAGCTTCTGTCTCAAGTTCTGCATTCTCCGAAACAGAGTAATTTGATAATCCTTGGGTATGAATTTGGCTTTCATCTTCATAACCATTCTATCCCAGCTCTTGATTTTCTTCTTGCCTTTACAACATCTGTCGGCCTGCAGTTCATCCCACCATAATGTTGCATGCCCTTTAAGTCTTGTGACAATGTGCTTGACCTTCTTGTCTTCCTCGACATCCTCATAGTCGAAGTACTTATCCAGATCCCTAATCCAGTCTAGAAGCTCTTCAAAATCCAGGTTCCCCTCATACATGGAATCTCCATTTTTGCCCTGGAACCTATCCTTGCAACAACCCTGAATAGGCATTCATCTGCAGCTGTGAATGCCACTTCTTCTCCTTCGTGTCCATCTTCATTTTCACTTTCAGCTTCGTTGATATCCCCAGCATTAATTGTGTGCCTCTGTACTGTCTCCATGGCATCAAGCCTGGAACGTAGTTCGCGCATTTCTCTTTCCATTGCTGGATCAGGCATTGGCATGGGAATATCTCTTCTTTTCAGTGGCATGAATGAGGAATGATCCTCTTTTCTCTACTACAGAAAACAAAAAACTTTTTTTGTGCTCTGATACCATAATTGACCGTAGACCCCTCGACCCTTAGGCCAAGGTCTGTGCAGGATCTTTCTAAATCTGCCCCCTTGAGTCTAATTGAATCCTTGATTTTCCCTCAGGGAATATCTCATACACTCACGGTGTATCCACAGGTCCTTATGAGTTGATCCTGCGTGAGAAAACACCAAGCATCAACTCTTATCTTCTGACCAACAATGAAATTGCGTCTTTCGCCAAATCAAAACTTTGGGTTTCGCGATTTTGTGGTCCCTGTTGTCGAGGTTCTCGGCCCTTCCACCTGCTGAAACCTGAAATTCTGAAACGCCGAAGTCTTTGGCTGTGTCCTCCTCTTCTTATGAATCATGTTTCATGACTTCGGGAATTATAGAGCAAGGAACCCCGATCTCTTGTCTCCTAAAGTGTCGAATTGTCGAATCAATTTTTTGGCTCCTCAACGGGTTTTTCGCCTTTTCAGGGTTTCAGACTTCGCGATTTCGCGAATCCTGACGTGAGGTTTCCTAACTCTCCAACCCCCGAACCCTGAAACAGTCAACGGAGTCTGACTCTGACTATTGACGAAAACTCACCACTTTTCCTCTCAAACTGTACTTTGTTTCTGATGTGGGCTCTCGTCACCTGTCACCCAAGCTATCGGCTTTCGGAAATTGAGCTATCCTCCTGTCACTATTTCCTCTGTCCTTTCGAAGTTTCGAACTCTGAAATAATGTCTATACAGAATCAACAGATGACAGTCACCCTCCTGATCCGACGACCCATGTGATTTCAGGCTTTCAGGTACCGGGAGTTCGAGACTCTCGATCCCAGAACAGTGTCTTCTCAGTTTTTCGACACCCGAAGTGTCGAAATCCCAAAATACACACAAATATCCTATCGCGACTTGCGACTTCGTGTTTTTTCACTACAATTTATCCTGACCGCTTGTCATAAGGACCTCCAAAACTCCAAACTCTGAAATTTTGAATTTTTGAAAAATATGCGCCTCGCCTTCACACACGATAAACCAGTTCACGCTTCGGGAGTTTGAGCGACCAAGGGTTTCGTCAACACTTCGAACTTACAACCCCCCAAATGTCGAAATGATCTCGACGGTCCAACAATCATGATCAACGATCCACATTGAATCCTACCTCTCGAAGGATGGATTCGTCCAACGCTTGACTTCCCCGCAGCTCTCCTGGATCCTACGATCCTCGCTATTTCGTGAATTCTCCACAGAGAATTTCAACTGTTCTATTCTTCCCTCAAGAACCTCTATGGAACGAGCCAATGTTCTTTCACTAGAACTTAACCTTCGGCATGAAGATTTCTCTTCCTGCCTTCCTTCGAACACTTCAAAGGCGCTACCCCTTCTGAGATTTCTCTGGTAAATTCAAGCCTCGTAAAAGGGCCTCTGCTTGCACTCCTTGTGGTAGACCTTCAAATAATTCTGCATATTTGAAATCTCGACTCTGTGCACCTTCTGCAACAACAATCTTTCTCTCTTCCACCTTAGTTAATAACCCCTAAGGACTCAGCTAGCCTGCGCACGCCTTGCACAGCTCCTGTGCTTCACTTGCACTTCTGCTGGAATGAGAACAATGGTATCACTCCTGAGACTTCAGAGATAAACTCTGAACCTTTGTCAACGTACTCCTTGCGGACACTTCACTGCACTCCTTGCAGGAAATTCTCTCACTCAGGAAGAGAAACAATTGAAACTCATTCTCTCTCTCTCAGACTTCAAACATCCAATGTGAAATCATACATACAACACAGTATGTCAAGTAAATGCATAACAGAGAGAATAAACAACTATCAGTATACCAGTCAACATGTATACACAGAAAACATCATAACACCATGAGTCTAATTCAAAGCTTCATATATTAATTCGAAGCTTCTGTACATGGGTTCTTCTCTACAACTTTTTGCTACAACTTTCTTCTTTTGCTGCTCTATGGTAACGTTACAATGATCTAATGAATGTCATAATACAAAGACGAGGGTGTCTATATCCGTTTTCCCTCTTGTTCTTCTAAACTGTCTAATCTCTAATTCAAACCTACCTACTTTCATTAACTATGCATAAATGCCTCTACCTTCTACAGATGAGAGCGAATCGCTCATGATCTGTTTACAATATTCAAGTACGCTTCCCTTTAATCATTACATTAATGCTTCAAAAACATTTCAAAAATGTGCGTTGGAGGTCTTCCAGCTGTCTTCCGCCTTTTACGTTGCTTGCTTGGCTGGCTGCTTACGATGCTCCTGCATCACATTCTTAAGTCCAAAGAGAATCATTGTGTAATGATATCCTCCCCACTCTATTCCAAAAGTAGTATTTTACATGTCTTCCTACATAATCTTAATCTGGTGATAGCCTTAAAATCCATCTATGAACGAATATGCCTCCTTCCCTCCTACATTTTCTAGTACCTCATCTGTGAATGGTGTTGGAAATGGATCATGCAGACATGCATCATTTAGCTTCCTCAGGTCTACACAAATCTTGATTCCTCTTGGTTTCTTATCCCATACCACCATTAGACTTATCCATTTGGATTCCACCACTGGTTCAATAATTCACTCTTCCAACATTCGGTCTATCTCTTCTTTCACCTTCTCTTTATACTTCGGATTTAACCTATAGGGTCTCTATCGCACTAGCTTGGCAACTAGTTTCAAAGGGATATTAATTTATCCTAACTCACCAGTTATCCCATTCATCTCTTATAATGTAGTTGGAAATAGATCTTGTTACGCGTGCAATAAATTTTCAATCTTCTCCATTGTTTCATCATTTCAATAATCTCCTATCTGCACAAAGTTTGGATTCTCTGCCATCCCAATGTTTACCTTATATGTCTTTATTGGTTGTGAATACATAGTAGATTCAAGATTTGATCCTTCTCCTATGCATTCCTCCTCAGTTTTAGTTACTTGTACATTCCTTGGATCTACCTCATCTTTCTCTTCTTTAGCAACATTGTAACATTTCAGTAATTCATGGATGGTCATATAATCTCTATGTACAATACACACATGTACCACCTCCATTGACCCTTCTTCTGAAAATATCTTGGTTCGAATGACCTACAATGTTTCATCTAGTAATGGAGATTCATGTTCAAAATTAAATTTTACTTTAAACTTTTGAATCAGCGCATCCCAGTCTATTGTTTCTCTATGCATTTCCACCTCCAAGTATCAGTTCTTCGGTATTGTATCTAGTGTATGTATAAACATGTGTGTCTATTCCTTCTTCGGTATCGACCCCCATATGTTTCTACACTACATGATATGATCTACTCGGTCACTTATCCATGTATACTTCTGCACAATATTCTCCTCCTCAATACCAAATATCACTTGCATTAGTATTCTACACTATGACCAATTTTCCATTCCCTCTTTGTGCGCATCCCACCATCTGGTTGGAGTAGCTTTCAAGAAAGCATATAGTGCCAATATTCTTTGTTGTTCATGTACCTTCAAATAAAATTCCTTTACAAACGAGTGTATATTATTCAATCCATCATACATGGGTGGATCACATAACTTCCTTCCAATCCAGCGTAATGATCTAGTTATGCATGCACATCGTCTAGTTCATACTTCATGCATCCTCTACTGCCAATGTTCCAGACCTTCTTCTGAATCCGACACACATGAGCTAATACTTATCCAACTCAACACCCCATCTAAAGTGGGGTTAACATAGTCATCCATATACAGATTCATTGTTGTTGGGAAAATCTCCCTACGAACTAGCAAATAGAGTTCAGACTTTGCATGCAGATATGACCGAAAAGAAATTACTTTCTACCTTCATCCCTATATTTAAATCCCCTTTTCTTAGTAAATGCATGGAAATATCAACCTACCTTGTTCCCGACATTTGATGTCGATCCTCCGTTGTGCTTGATTCCTTATTCGCAATACTCCTTCCAAAGATGACCTGCATCCAAGACAAGCAACAACTATGCATGCATACTACTTATATACTAACGGGTTAGAAATCCAAACATAAACTAATCAAACCATAAAAAGTTCATGAATTGGGATGGGAAAATCACTTTCTTTATTACTTTGAATGAGTCAACTTACAAAAGTTGAGACTGGACATCGCTCCTTGAACATGATTCTGGGCTCCTCTTCTTCTGTCCTCCAACTGCTTTGCTTTGAATCTCCTTTGGCATAAGGAAAGGCTAAAGGGTTGGGACAATGGGAATACGTAAATGGGCAGAGTTTCTTTGCTATATTTCTCCTCCTCCAAATGGGACCCCTACCCCTTCTTTTATAGGCTAGAAGGAGCTAGGTATTTGGACGAACCCTCGGCCATGCATGGCTGGGAGTTTCAGTTAACTCACCCATAGCTTTTTGTTTCGTCGGCAACTTTCCTTTTTTCATTATTTTGTCGGTCCACAAGGGTTGTTTTGGGTCAGCCAGCGTGTACACACGTGTAGTAATGGATTAGGGCGCGTGGGCCTTTATAAAAGAGGATTTTGAAAGAGTTGTTCAGCAGTGATTTGGAAAAGAAGGGATATGAGTTGGCCTGATGCCAGGTAAGCATGTGTGGTGCAATTTAGGGTTATAACAGATGCCCCCTAATGTGTGAAGTCAAAAGAACATCTGATGGCCGAAATACATTACCAATCTTTACTGATGTGTTGAACGATTGAGCCCAAGGATCAGGAACCGGGAGGTGTCGTCTACAAAAGAACAAATGTCTCACCAAGGCGAGCATACCCATGCTCGGAATAAAATAGAACCATGGCTACCAATCAAATACACTGTAGATACATGTCAAAAAACTATAAATATTAGTCGCGAACAATACACAGTGGAGCTACATCTCGAAATCATAAAGATATACATATAGAGAATCCATCTTCCAAAAGACGATTCGGCCTGATGGTTGGGGATGAGATCTTCAGAGCCCGAGCAAAAACTTCAAAATCTTCAAAACTCGGGTAGGAGTGTAATATGAGTGTACGACTGCACTACCCAGAGGTCTTCAACGGCTCGTCGGTCATGGACTTGATAATCTTGATGATCATACTGAAGGCTTCAGTGATTTCGAACAAGGACTTTATTGGATGTTCAGGATGGCCAGGTATGCGGAAAAGAGACATATTGCAGAGGGGATGACTCAGGCTTAGTGACAAACCTCCCTTGGACAATAGCACGACAAATGATGAGATTCAGGCAGCATGTATGTTAATCATAATTCTACGAAGCAGGAGGCAACGCAAACTCTCCATATGTTTGGAAGAATAACCAAACGGTGGAGGACACAACTCTATATAGCGAGAAAAGATTCCTAAGGTCATACTACATCCCATAGTCTGATGAACAAATGGACAGATGTGCTTTATCCAAGGGCGACTCATTATGTTTCCAATAAAGAAAATACTTTTTCCTTCCTCTTTTTGGGGTATATTTGATTTTTTTGTTCTTTTCAATAATTGTGGAAAAAAGAATAAAGGAATATTACGTTACAATGGAGGAACGAGTATTGAAAACATACAAGTTCAAGTAACAAGGACAAGACTGATGTTCTAGTAAAATGGTACTCGAGAAAAATCCTTCTGTGGCCAAAGGTTTTAAGACGCAGAAGCAAACTGTCACAAGACTGGTGTATAAGGTATACAAATGCGGTTAATAAAACACACAATGGTAACATCCTTTGATGTAAGTTTAACGAGCCCAGAGAAGGTAAGCTCGGTGGTTTTTCATATTTAGAGAGTCTGAAAAAACATAAAAGGAGACTCCATTGGGGTACCTTTTTCGAAGATAGTCTAGTCGGTTCGAAAAAGGGTAAACTAGCATCGATTAGACGTCGATTCAAAACCATTTTAACGAGTGTGACAAGGACAAGATCACTCGGCCATTTTTTCACTTTTAAGGAGTCTGAAAAAAGATTAACTATGGACTCCGTCGGGAATATTATTCTGGACCAATTTAATGAGTGTGAAAGAATAAGGTCACTCGGCGATCTTTTCAATTTTAGGGAGTCTGAAAAGAGCTTAACTATGGACTCCGTGGGGGTTTCTTTTTCGTAAGTTTAGTCCCTCAGGCCCGAAAAAGGGATAAAATTATACCTGATAATACTCTTCTAAAGAACGGAAGTTCCATAGAGTATACCTTTGTTTGTACAGTTGACCGTCAGGACCGAAAAAGGGGTAAACTACCACTGGACAGACGTGACTTCAAATTTCAGTTTAACGAGCATGAAAGGCCACAAGATCGCTCGACAATCTTTTCATGTTTAGAGGGTCTGAAAAGGGTTTAAAAGAATACCCGTTTAAGGAACGTTCTTCTGGACCAATTGAACGAGTGTGAAGAAACAAGGTCACTCGACAATCTTTTCATCTTTATGGAGTCTGAAAAGGGCTTAAAGAAGACTCTATAATAGTTACTTTTCTCAGTTAATCCGGACGAGATCAAAAAGCATAAATGCAGTCTCGTCAGATGTTGCTTTCAGATCTCAAAGCGATCTTGAAAAACAACAAAATTAGCTCAAGATAGACTCTTTGTGGGTCAATGCCTAGCATCTCCTCGGGGGAGTTGTATGCTCTGACAAAAACATTGTCTATGACGCCAGGGGTTCTGGAGATATTGATAGGTATTGTTTCAACAATGGTTTTCATATTACCCTCAACATAGATCTTGTGTGTAGCTAAGGGATTAGTATGACAAGACCTATCTCCAGTCATAGTCACGGTGAATTCTCCTGCTTCGATTCGTCTTAATTATGGGAGGAAATATGATTTGTGATGAAGATCTTCCCAAGGTTTGTCTAGACTAGTCATTGCTTTGATTACTGCTTCGTCAGAGGGAAAGACTAAGTCTAACGAATCGGTGTTAGCGAGAGAACCATGAGCCCAAATAGGCTCTAGAAGTGGATATAACTCTTGTGCAGGAGTTGGATCAGTGTTAGTTGAATCTTGCTGGACTAAAGAGTACGCTACTTCAGTGGCGGACAAGGGCATGGACATACCCAGGTGCCCTGCCTCATCCATCATGGCTGATGGGGAAGGAAGTATCCACGGATCATCGAAGTAAGTCGTGAGGAACGACGAAACTTGAAAAATATCAACCTTATGGTGATTGGATATAAACTTGATATCGCCTTGAGGGGGCGGGTAATCGAAGGTCCCCATCAAAGAGGGGCACAAACCAACCCCTACGTTGATGACACCTGGTTGAGGATTATCAATCATCAAGACCGTGGATGCCCCCAATGTAGGGTTAGGCCTGGAGAAAGACAATTGATCGATGGTCACTATCTGGCCCTCATGTGGAAACAACAAGACCCGGAAAAATGTAGCAACCACATCTTGCATGGAATAATTCCAAATCCTTCCTAACAAGAGGTTATAGTCGAGGGGAGCATCGACTACCTCTACTTCGACACACACGGTCTTCCCTCCTAACTGCACGGGAAAAGAAGGAATGATACCATGTGGTCGGAACGAACGACCGTCGAAAGTGGTGAGGAGAGTAGTTGACAGAGACAAAATGGGCTGGCCAATGGCCTTCCAACATGCCAACGACATAACACATGTCGAGGCGCCCTCATCAACCACTATGCGGAAAATATTCCGAGTAAAAGTTTTCATGGGATAAGCCACTACTATTTTAAATGCTACGTGGTAAGGCAGACGAGGTTTTAAGTCAGTTGTATCCAACATGATGGTACCCGGATTACAAGTCTCAGTAAACCCAAAGCGGTTAACAAGGCTTTCCTCTGAGAAGGGCAGCTTTGGAGGACCTCCAAAGCAGACATCGCACAAGGGGTTTGTGATAAATCCTCCACCACAGAGTAGTTCTGGGAAGCCCTTGCGTTTGGGTTATGAGAATATTTTTTGAATGAACCTTTGGGAATGCGTGTCATTGTTTCTCCCAACGTCTTCTCAATCTGTAGAGGAAGAGATGGGAGTTCAGGTTCTTTACCCTTCTCAGAAGTGCTTGGTTTACTATAGTCATGTGCTCTAATCGATATAAAAGCATCACCCTTCACCATATATACATTTGAGGATGCGGGGTTGTTCACAGGTGGAGGGGGTTCTTGGCTACCCCCTTCCGTGCTTGCAGAGGCTAGGGTTAGATTTTTCCCATGTTGAAATGGATTGGTCAACACAGTAGGTTGTTGTTGCATCACAAACTTTTGGGCTTCTGCAAGTCGAGGACATAGATGGGTCGGGTGGTCTTCCGTGCATAAGTTGCATGGATACCTCGCCTTCTGCCTCTCGGTGTTGTCCCCATCAACATTATTGGTGGCTTTCTTATCCCCCTTACCCTTATTTCGTTGTTTTTTCTTTCCTTCAGGCTGCTGGGTTGCCTTTGGATTAGTCGATTGCACTGTGTGTACATCCGAGGTTTTGGTAGGGGGAGAAACCAAAGCAGTAGTTTGGTTGGCTGCTATGTGTTGTATCAACAACTGCTGCAATTGTTGCATCAGTTGCTCAATGATCTTTGTTTGTGTTGAACCGACAATACCATTGGCATGTGGTCCATCTCTCTGTCTAGTTTGATCTAGTATTGAACGTGGCGCATCTAGAAACATGTTGTATAATAAACTGGACTGAGAATAGATGAGCACAAATTGTTGAACCCTCATGATGGCATCTTCTTCGGAGAAAACTCTGGATGTCGCGACGTCTTTGGATAACTACGGGACCAAAGACTTAACGAACCACTCAAGAAGGAATGTTGGTGGGACTGGTACCTTGATTAAACTCTTCCGACGTCTCCATTCTCGGATGTGATCAGAGATATGGTCCGCTGTTGTCTATTCGAAATTAGCGAGTAGCTCTGTGCTAGCATCGTATCTCACAGGTAGCTGGAAATGGTTCAGGAAATCCATCGCCAATTTGCCAAAAGAAGAATATCTTGAGCGATCAAGCTCAATGTACCATTTCGCAGCACTCCCAATGAGAGTATGTTGAAAAAATCACAACTGTACGGAGTCATATTTCAATGAGTTAGATGAGCACCAAAGATGGAAGGTAGTCACATGATCTCCTGGATCTTCATTAGGCTTGGCTTCGAACTTTGGAATGTTCGAAGGCAACTTCGTTGGCATAGGAGGCCAACGTGGATCGTGACAAATAGGGTCATTCAACAACCTTGTCAAATCTGGCAAGTGTAAAGTCGCTAGGAAATATAGTTTGGGTTGATGCTGATAACCTGGGAAAAAGGGACCTGGAGTTTGACTGGCACCAGGTTGCCAGGAAAAGTTTGGTTGCTGGCCTCGATTCTGGTAGAAACCATGGCCCTGGCAAGTGTAAGGATGTTGCATATGTGGAGACATCATTGGTTGAATTCCCAAATAGGACATATATTGTTGGGCATGCATTGTATTCGAAGGACTTTAGGAAGGATTACCCCATGCCGGTCTCGTGGGGATAGGCATAGTAGTTTGTCTGGGGTTCCATTGATTGTGGAAATAATTACCCCAGATCGGCATTCCGAAGGAGGGAACGGATCCTTGCCCTGAATTCCAAGGTCCTGCAAGGTTTGCACAGGAGTAGATTGTCCACAAATGGGGTTGCCCCCAGTCGGGAAAGAAACTGACGAGAAGGTGTTGTTACCAAACATTTTGTTCCAAGAAAATGGTGTCGAATCTATCGGCATACTATGCGAAGGTGGTCCTTGACTCCCCGCTCCAAATAAACTATTGTATGTAGGTTGCTCGATGGATTGCTTATGCGAACCACCGAGTGAAGGGGACGAAGGAGGTATATGACCTCCTCCGTAAGGAAAAGCGTTAAAAAGGACAGGAGTGCCCCCAATGTGACCTTGCAGAGGAGCGCTAGAGCTCCCTGCCCCCAGACCCAAAGTCTGTAAAGTGGAGTAGGAAAGTACAAAACTTGTACCCGAACTAGGCATCCCGTATGAGAACGGAGGGCCTGTCGCACTTGGTGTGAAAGGGGTTGTGGCCACCACCAAAGACGGAATCGGACCACTGTGAGTAGGTTAGGAGATGAAATATTTCCTATGGTGGCTCAGACTGATGACGGTAGGTTAGGAGATGAAATCTTTCCTATGGTGACAACTGTGGTGGGAATTGAAGAATTCCTAGAAAGAGTAACAACATTTGTTTCCATTGATGTGTGCGACACTGTCTGGCGCTCGTAAAATTGAATTGGTACAATGAAAGGTGGTAAGAAATCAGTGGTTGGGGTTTCAACCGGGCCAAGAGCGGTTGCTTCAAGGTCCAAAATGGTCGATTCCTCCGGGGGTTGTTCGGGCACAATGGTTTGTAACCCGATCGCTTCAAAAGACACTTGTTGGTCTAGCTTTCGCCTTAATGGTGGAGGGGGTGGCTCCAGTGTAACTGGCGGCAGGCCAAGAAGCCTTCGTGACCGACGGAGCTCAAGATCCTCCACTGTGTGAGAAGATCCAAGACACTCTAAGGTAGTCTAAATGTTCAAAAGTAACACATACTAAAAAAAAAGTCCCTAAGAGATAAGACAAGCAAACACTAAATTAATTGGAAGAACAGTTACAACAACCAACACTAGAGAAAAATACCGGTGCAAGTGTGATGCAGGAGCATCGCCCACACATCAAGCGAGCCAGCGCAGAAGTATCAAGACAGCGGGACAAGCCAGCACAAATTTTGAAAACACTTTGGAACTGTTGTGCGAACATTAATGTGAAAATTTAATGAAGCGCACTTTGTATATTGTAAATGGACCTTGAGCGGATAGCTCTCGTCCTTTAGTAGATAGACAGAATTTAATATAGTTAATGCAGGTAGATAGGATTTTAATTCTAGACTAGACAGTTTAGGAAGCAAGAGGGAAACGAGATATAGACACCCTCATTGTGCATTGTAAAATAATTCAGAAGCATTTGGAGTAAGAAGAAGCAGAGAGCTATGTAAGAACACCCATGTACAGACATTTGAATTAATAGGAGAGTCTGATTCAAATTCATGGTTTTGTGTTGTTCTCTGGGTATAGATGTTGATGTGCTCATGAATGTTTGCTTCCGGTTATACATTTTCTTTTATATGCTGTGTATGTGATTTCATGTATGAATTGAAGTCTGAAAGGGAGATGGAATGAGTTTCAATTGTTTCTCTATTTGAGCTAGAGAATTCCTGCAAGGAGTGCAGTCGAATTGTCCGCAAGGAGTGCGTTGACAGAAGGGTTCAAATAGAGATAGCTTTTGTTCTCATTTCCTCGAAGGTGCAGTTGGGCACAGGTCCGTGCAAGGAGTGTGCAGGCCAGGTAAAAGACTCAGGGTTGTGAACCTGAGTGAAGAGCTTTGAAGGACTGTTGTTCCAGGTGTGCGCAGAGTCGAAGAGTTTCAACACTTAGACGGAGTTGAAGGGTTTCCGCAAGGAGTGCGCGCAAGGGAGTTTCCTGAAGGACTCGAAAGTCGTGGGAAAGCTCGGGAAGGATAGGTCCTTGAATTCATCGAAGGATTGCACAGAGAAGTTGTGGTTGAAGTATTCAAGCAGGCGCTGTAAGTTTGCACGCAGGTGCACAAGTTTTCGTGGAGGAAGGAACAGACGGTCGAAATTCCCCAGGGAGAATTCGCGAACCACCGTAAGCCATTAGATCTTGGAAAAGTGCAGGGAAGATATGACGAAATATTCTCAAAACGTTCCAAGCTCAGCATATCGTGGATCGGGGTTTCGTGAGTCGAAGCTCCAAATTATTGCAACGGAAATTGCGATATCGTGATCCACGATATCCTGACGAGCCCAGAACCGTCCATCATTTGGTACGTGTGTCATAGATTCAAAGAAGTCAGGGTTCAGAGCATCGGAGACTTCGGAGACAGGACACCCTTGCAGCTTGGAATCGCGATCCGCGATATCCTGACGGGGAAAGGACAGGGAGACCGCAAGAGTTAGGGGAAGACAGGTGGCACGCTATATCGGAGTTCGGGGAAAGGAAAGTCCTGGACATTTTGGGATTAGGATCCGCGATTCCGTGAAATTCGAAGTCCTGATAGAAGTGGTGGAAAGTGGAAAAGTCAATTCACGCGTCTGCGTTGGAGTTTCAGCGTATCAGGCATCGGGAGTCGATAAGACAAGTTGCTTGGCATCGTGAGTACTGAAATCACGATAGGGAAATTTCTGATAGAGGAAAGAGGAAATTCAGCATTGACCGGCCATCGGGTCTCGGGAATTCGAGAGCCCAGTGATCGACCTTTGATATCGTGAAGTCGCGAAGTTCGATTCCTTGATAAGTAAAGAAAGGGGATCGAGCGATAGAAAGGGGATCGAGCGATAGTAAAGAAATAGAAGAACATTTGAGTTCTTCGGGGCATGAGAAGAAGAAGATCCTATGAGCGGACGTGCCTGCGGGTGCGACTGCGTCAGAGTGGTATTAGAGCTAAGACAGATTTTTCTTTGCTTTCTTTAGCAGAGAAGAGAATTCTCCATGCTACCAAGGAAAGAAAGACAATCACCCGATCCAGAGGATAGGGAGGTGCAGAGAAGAAGAGGCAGATAGGTAACCAATCCAGAAATGGAGAGACAAATGCGTGATCTTCGAGAAAGACTTGAATACATGGAGATAGCGCAAAGACGCACAACTAATGCAGGGGATCTTAGTGATTCCGAGAGCGAGATTGAGGCTGAATGAGAGGAGGAAGTGGCAGCCGAAGCGCATCAAATGAACGTTTGATCAAAGCTATTGCCAGGATGGGTGCAAGAGCAAAGATGGACATTCCAGTTTACGAGGGAAATCTGGATGCAGAAGAGCTACTAGATTGGATTAGAGCTCTGGATACATACTTTGATTATGAAGAGATCGAAGAGGATAAGAAAGTCAAGCATGTTGTTACGCGCTTGAAAGGACATGCAACATTGTGGTGGGATGAGCTACAAGCTGATAGACGCTGCAAGGTCAAGAAGAAAATTAAAAGTTGGGATCGAATGATTGCGAAGATGAAAGCGAAATTCATCCCGAGAGACTATCAAATTACTCTGTTCAGGAGGATGCAGAACCTCAGACAGAAGTTGATGACAGTGAAAGAATATACAGAGGAATTCTATCGACTGAACATCAGGGAAGGTCATCGGGAGAGCGATGATGAGAAGGTTGCCAGGTATATGAATGGCCTAAGAAATGATATCCACGATGAGATGAGCATGGTAACCATCCGAATGGTGGAGGATGCTTATCAGATGGCTCTGAAAGCTGAAGAGAAGCTGAGCCGAAAACAAAGTCAGAGGGGCCAAGGCAGAAGCCAGCCCAGAGGCAAAGCAGTTGCCTAGGACAAATATCAGAAGCCCAAGGAGGAATGGAAGAAGCCTCAGGGTAAAGTTGAGAGAGGTGGAACCTCACAACAGGGGCCATATGTTGAATAGAGAGGGAAGCATACAGAGAAGAGATGAGGATATGTTGATAATAACATGTTTCCTCGTACCAGAGGTAGAGGAAGAGGTGGAGTAATCACATGCTTCACATGCGGGAAAAATGGGCACAAGTATTACGAGTGTCCAGAGAAAAAGAAGGACATTGGAGAAGCTCATATCACCGAGGCACAGAGGCGGGATGTTGAGGCAGAAGATGCATAAGGCAGAATGTCATTGATGATGCGTAAGGTTCTCTTAACACCTGAGAAGGAGGTGGAAAGTTCAGTCCAAAGGACCATACTTTTTAGAACATCTTTCAAGACCAAGGATAGGGTGTGCAAGGTCATTGTAGACAGCGGTAGCACGGATAATCTCGTTTCAACCGAGATGGTAGAGAAGTTGGAGTTGGAGAAGACTGATCATCCAAGCCCATACAGAGTTTCGTGGCTACAAAAAGGACACCAGGTAACTGTCACTAAACAATGCTTGGTTGAATTCAAGATAGGTGGATATAGTGATAAGATCTTATGTGATGTTATTCCCATGGATGTTTCTCATTTATTGTTGGGTAGACCATGGAAATATGACAGAAAAGTGATTCATGATGGGCGAATGAACACATATACCCTGGAGAGAAATGGGAGAACCCATATGTTTCTTCCAATAAAGGATAAGGAGGTGAAGCCGGAAGTATGCAACATAGTACTTCTCATGAGTGGGAAGGAACTTCTTTATGGGGTTAAGAAGAAGGAATATCCACAATTCTTTGTGGTCAGGAAATCGAGGATTGTTCTGACTAGCACGAGAGTGGATGAATTACCAGAGAAGATTCAGGAACTGCTGGAAGAGTTCGTTGACATCATAGTGGACAAATTACCTCGTTCATTGCCACCGGTCAGGAGTGTGAGTCATCATATTGATCTCATACCAGGAGCTAGTTTTCCGAATAAAGTCACATACAGATTGACGCCGTGAGAAAATGAAGAGGTTAAGAAGCAGGTCCAGGAGTTGTTGGACAAAGGGTTGGTCAGAGAAAGCTTGAGTCTGTGTGTTGTTCCAACGGTTCTCAGTCCAAAGAAAGATGGAGGTTGGAGAATGTGTACTGACTCAAGGGTGATTAATAAGATAACCATCAGGTACAGGTTTCCATTTCCAAGAATGGATGATCTGATGGATTGCTTGAGCGGAGCAAGGTACTTTTCAAAGATTGATTTGAAGAGCGGATATCACCAGATTCGCATGAGAGAGGGTGATGAATGGAAAACAACGTTCAAGACAAATGAAGGTTTGTATGAGTGGCTTGTTATGTCATTTGGCTTAAAAAACGCGCCAAGTACCTTCATGAGGTTGATGAACGAAGTCCTGAGGGAGTTCATCGAGAATTTCATCATTGTGTATTTGGATGACATACTGATTTACAGTAAGTCAGTAGCAGAACACTTGAAGCATTTGGCTACAGTAATGAAAAAGCTACAACAGGAAAAGCTATTGATTGACATGAAGAAATCCTCATTCATGAAGACAGAGCTCATTTACTTGGGGATTGTTATTTCGGCTAATGAGTTGAGGATGGATCCAGATAAGGTGGAAGTAATTAAAAATTGGTCATCACCAAGAAATATTTTCGAGGTGAGAAGTTTTCATGGACTAGCTAGTTTCTACCAGAAGTTCATTAGGAATTTCAGTGGGATTAGCGTAGCGATGATGGAAACAGTGAAGAAAAGAAATACATATTTTCACTGGACAACAGAGGCTGAGAAGAGGTTCAATCTGTTGAAGCAGAAGATCACGAAACAACCAGTTTTGGTGTTGCCGGATTTCCAAAAGACGTTTCAAGTGAAATGTGACGCAAGCGGGTTTTCCATAGGAGCGGTCTTGAGTCAGGAAGACAGACCAATTGCATATTTCAGTGAGAAGTTGAATGAGGCAAAGGTGAAATACTCCACATACGACAAGGAATTTTATGCCATCATCCAACCACTGAAGAAGTGGAGGCATTGCTTGATCCCAAAGGAATTTGTTTTATATAGTGATAACCATGCATTACAGTTTGTGACTCAACAGGAGAAGTTGAATAAGAGGCATGTTAAGTGGGTAGAGTATATGCAGAATTTCACATTTGTTATCAAACATATTTTGGGTACTGCTAACAAAGTGGTTGATTCTTTGAGCAGGAAATTTTTGTTGATGCAAGAGTTCTGAGTCAATACATTGGGTTTTGATGATCTCAGGGACATGTATGCAGATGATCAAGATTTGAAAGAAGCATATGAAGCAGCTGAGAACCCATTTCTCAGGGACATAAGCCCTTGGACAAACTATATGATCCAAGAAGGATTATTGTTCAGAGGCAATCAATTGTGTATTCCAAATTGCTCCATGAGGGAGAATCTACTGAAGGAAAAACACAGTGGAGGTTTGGCAGGACACTTTGGCCATGACAAGACATTCGCGAAGCTGAATGAGTCATATTTTTGGCTGGGAATGCGATAAAATGTCAAGAGATTCGTTGACATATATCGAATTTTCCAGCATTCGAAAGGGAGGAAGCAGAATGCAGGTTTTTATCAGCCATTGCCCATACCAGAAAGGTCGTGGGAGGCGATTAGCATGGATTTTGTATTAGGGTTTCCAAAGACACAAAGGGGTGTTGATTCAATCTTTGTGGTAGTGGATAGGTTTTCCATGATGGCACATTTCATCCCATTCCAGAAAACTAGCGATGCGACTCACATCGCAAATTTGTTCTTCAAGGAGGTCGTTCGACTTCATGGGTTACCGAAAAGCATAGTTTCGGACAGGGATACAAAATTCATAGGGCATTTTTGGAGGACCTTATGGAAGAAGCTGGGGACTAACTTGATGTTTAGTTATGCTTATCATCCTCAGATGGATGGACAAATGGAAGTAGTCAACAGAAGTCTAGGAGACTTTCTGAGAAGCTTGGTGACAGAACACCATAGCCAGTGGGACAATATATTACCACAGGCAGAATTTGTGTACAATGACTCAGTGAATCGGAGTACAGGAAAAAGTCCATTTCAGGTTGTCTATGGGATGCAGCTGAGAGGAGTTTCTGAACTAAGGGATTCAGAACAGACTGTGACTAGCAGCGCTTGTGCAGAAGAATTCACGGAGGCGATGAAGGAACTTCACAGTTAGGTGAAGGAGCGGTTGCAAAGTTCAAGCCAGAAGTATAAACGCAGGGCCGATCAGCATAGAAGAAAACTTCAGTTTGAAGTTGGTGATCTAGTTCTGGAACATTTGAGGAAAGAAAGGTTCCCGAGAGGAACGTACAATAAATTGAAAATGAATAAAATCGGGCCATGAAAGGTCTTGAAGAGATTGGGAGAAAATGCTTATGAGATCGAGTTACTGGATGGGATCGGAATATCTTCGATATTCAATGTCGCAGATTTATACCCATACAGAGCTGGAGAAGCAAAGACTGGAACTGTGCAGCCAGTGATCTAGTGGATGGAACAAATGCCAGTTGCAGAGAAGTCGTAGATGGAATGCATACTGGACAAGAGAGTGAACAAGAAGACCAGGAGAAAGTAATATTTTGAGTATCTAGTCAAGTGGAAGAATCATCCAGTGGAAGATTCCAGCTGGGAGAATGAAGCAGAGATACAAAAGCATGGACAGATCGTGCAGGAGCTCATGGATAGGAGCCCATGAAAATTTTTCAAGCAAGGGAGTATGATGCAGAAGCATCGCCCACACATCAAGCGAGCTAGCGCGGAAGTATCAAGACAGTTGGACAAGCCAGCACAAATTTTAAAAACACTTTGGAACTGTTGTGCGAACATTAATGTGAAAATTTAATGAAGCGCATTTGTATATTGTAAATGGACCTTGAGCGGATAGCTCTCATCCTTTAGTAGTTAGACGACATTTAATATAGTTAATGCAGGTAGATAGGATTTTAATTCTAGACTAGACAGTTTAGGAAGCAAGAGGGAAACGAGATATAGACACCCTCATTGTGAATTGTAAAATAATTCAGAAGCATTTGGAGCAAGAAGAAGCAGAGAGCTGTGTAAGAACACCCATGTACATACATTTGAATTAATAGGAGAGTCTGATTCAAATTCATGGTTTTGTGTTGTTCTATGTGTATAGATGTTGATGTGCTCATGAATGTTTGCTTCTGGTTATACATTTGCTTTTATATGTTGTGTATGTGATTTCATGTATGAATTGAAGTCTAAAAGGGAGATGGAATGAGTTTCAATTGTTTCTCTATTCGAGCCAGAGAATTCCTGCAAGGAGTGCAGTCGAATTGTCCGCAAGGAGTGCGTTGACAGAGGGGTTCAAATAGAGGTAGATTTTGTTCTCATTTCCTCGAAGGTGCAGTTGGGCACAGGGTCGTGCAAGGAGTGCGCAGGCCAAGTAAAAGACTCAGGGTTGTGAACCTGAGTGAAGAGCTTTGAAGGATTTCTGCTGCAGGTGTGCGCAGAGTCGAAGAGTTTCAACACTTAGACGGAGTTGAAGGGTTGCCGCAAGGAGTGTGCGCAAGGGAGTTTCCTGAAGGACTCGAAAGTCGTGGGAAAGCTTGGGAAGGATAGGTCCTTGAATTCATCGAAGGATTGCACAGAGAAGTTGTGGTTGAAGTATTCAAGCAGGCGTTGTAATTTTGCGCGCAGGTGAACAAGTCTTCGTGGAGGAAGGAACACACGGTCGGAATTCCCCAGGGAGAATTCGTGAACCACCATAAGCCATTAGATCTTGGAAAAGTGCAGGGAAGATACGACGACGTATTTTCAAAAGGTTCCAAGCTCAGGAGGGGCGTATCTGTTGATCAGGGCCACGAGGGTCGTTGGATTCACACGCATATTGTGGATCGGGGTTTCCTGAGTCAAAGCTCCAAATTATTGCAACGGAAATTGCGATATCGCGATCCGCGATATCCCGACGAGCCCAGAATCGTCCATCATTTGGGATGCGTATCAGAGATTCAAAGAAGTCGGGGTTTGGAGCATCAGATATTTTGGAGACAAGACACCCTTGCAGCTTGGAATTGCGATCCGTGATATCCCGATGGGGAAAGGACAGTGAGACCGCAGGAGTTAGGGGAAGACAGGTGGCACACTGTATCGAAGTTCGGGGAAAGGAAAGTCCCGAACATTTTGGCATTAGGATCTGCGATTCCGCGAAATCCGAAGTCCTGATAGAAGTGGCGGAAAGTGGAAAAGTCAATTCACGCATGTGCGTCGAAGTTTCGGCGTATCAGTCATCGAGAGTCGGTAAGACGAGTTGCTTGGCATCGGGAGTACCGAAATCGCGATAGGGAAATTTCCGATAGAGGAAAGAGGAAAGTCAGCATTGACCGGCCATCGGGTCTCGGGGATTCGAGAGCCCAGTGATCGACCTTTGATATTGCGAAGTCACAAAGTCCGATTCCCCGATAAGCAAAGAAAGGGGATTGAGTGATAGTTCTGTGAATATGGATTTCTCGATAGGGAAATAGAAGAGCATTTGAGTTCTTCAGGCTGTGAGAAGACGAAGATCCTTTGAGCGAGCGTGCATGCGGGTGCGGCTGCGTCAAAGTGCAACTCGAACACAAAAGCACCCTTTGGGTATACTCTGCAAAGCGTGGCCCGATGTCTGTCCTAGGTACTGCGGTATACCCCTGCAATCACCTATGTATGTCCCTAAAAATATTGGCAACTAGGTTGCCAGCGCACAAACAGTCACTAGGCAGGTACAGTCGAAAGTCGGGTAGACCACAATGAGCAGGGTATCGAGCCTGAAACCTGTCAAAGGTATCGAGAGAAAATGTTCCGGAAGACAACTGAGGACCTCGAATGGATTCGAGACCCACGAATCCCTGTGGCAAATGCAAACGACAGAATCTGAAAATAAGCCCTCTATATGTGTTCTCCACTACGATTGGTCCAACTTTGGAGGGGTTATCTCCGCTACCTTTCCGCACACGATGTCGTGTTTATCCCCTGTGTTAGAGGGGGGTCCCAGATAAATTTCTCGACACTGGACTTAGACACTCCTTATTTCATACTCCAATGTTTGATTTAAAATGGCCTTGAAGAGTTTCCTCTACAACCTAATCCAAGGCCCTAGTCCTGAACTAGTTTGTGAACCCTACAAACATAAAAGTCTAGTAGATTTTAAATTTAGCGTTGATTTTATGGCTTTGTCTTACATCAAGGGGTATGAAGGTGAAACTGATGATGTGTAAAAGATGAAAGCAAAAAATGAATAAAAAAGTTGGAAACAAAACTTTTACTGAATGGAAAATTTCAACAACTTTTCAAAAGAAATATTTTTAATTTTTCTAAGATTTTGGACAGAAAACTCAAAAGAAATTTCACTCGACTACGAGCTACTTATGATCTAAGTGAACTACAAAAACTTATGAAATAAACGACTTTTCCCTGGCTAAATAATGCAGAAACACACTCTTCAACCAAATAAGAAAATGAAAAGAATTTTTTTTTTTTTTTTTTAAATGCTAATAAAGCAAGAAAGGAAAAATACCGACAAGCAAAAACCAAGAAAACAATTCTAGCCTAATCACAGATCGCAAAGAATCAAGTCAAAAATCACACACTAGCAATTTTTAAAACAATGACTCTCACACTTGTCTAAAAACCTTAAAAATTCTTTTATTTTTATGACAACTTTTTAACTGAGAAAAAGCAGGCTAAGGGTAAGATTAATCCTAAGCTATTGACTGCTCAAACAGAGATTCAAACATCTGAGAGGAATAATTATTATCAAGGGAAAGGATGACTGCCTTACCCTCAACAAAAAGTATCATGTACAAGCACATGATTGTTACTCAAATAGAACGCGTGTGAACACGCGTTGGATAGAGACAGAGGGCGTGTACACGCGGGCTGACCTTGTACAGGCTGCGTGTATATTTAAACTCTGAGAAAAAAGAAGACAGAGAACCCAGAACCCAGAAGAGACCACTGATATTGATAACCAGGATCCCTTGAAGGCTCGAAAACTCTTTTTAACAGAAAACAAAATAATGTAAGGAAAAAATGATAAGTCAAAAACAATCTAAGATAGGACTGCTAGCAAACAAGACTCAGACAGAATTCCAGAAAACCCCCTGAGAATGTGTGATTCTGACAGGGAAGAGGATGACTGCCTCTGAGGTTCTCTGAACTCTACACGCTACTGCTACCTCTACAGCTAGAATTCACACGCAGGTTGTAAGAGGGTAGGGCGTGGGTACACGTGTGAAAACCTTGTGTAGGTCCCGTGTACCTCCGTGGGTCTCAAAAAGCACAGTCAAGCAAAAGACAGGGAAAGTTGGTATGGAAAACTAGACTCCCTGCTAGCTCAGACCTTACAGAAACTAAAAGAAAAAACAGGCAAGAAAAACTAGTCTGTAAAACTACCAAAAAACTGAATAAAATTCCAGGAACCCTAGGGAGTTTCCTCAGTATGGTCGCCAATTCTGTTGTTGGGAAAATCTCCCTACGGACTAGTAAATAGAGTTCAGACTTTGCATGCAGATATGACTGAAGAAAAATTACTTTCTACCTTCATCCCTAGATTTAAATCCCCTTTTCTTAGTAAATGCATGGAAAGATCAACCTACCTCGTTCTCGGCGTTTGATGTCGATCCTCCGTTGTGCTTGATTCCTTGTTCGCAATACTCCTTCCAAAGTTGAACTGCATCCAAGACAAGCAACAACTATGCATGCATACTACTTATATACTAACGGGTTAGAAATCAAAACATAAACTAATCAAACCATAAAAATTTCTTGAATTGGGACGGGAAAAGCACTTTCTTTATTACTTTGAATGAGTCAACTTACAAAAGTTGAGACTGGCCACCACTCCTTGAACCTGATCCTAGGCTCCTCTTCTTCTGTCCTCCAACTGCTTTGATTTGAATCTCCTTTGGCATAAGAAAAGGCTAAAGGGTTGGGACAATGAGAATACATAAATGGGCAAAGTTTCTTTGTTATATTTTTTCTCCTCCAAATGGGACCCCTACCCCTTCTTTTATAGGCTAGAAGGAGCTAGGTATTTGGACGAACCCTCGGCCATGCATGGCCAGGAGTTTCAGTTAACTCACCCATAGCTTTTTTTTCCATCGACAACTTTCCTTTTTTCATGCTTTTGTCGGTCCACGCGGGCTGTTTTGGGTCAGCCAGCGTGTACACTCATGTAGGAATGGATTAGGGCGCGTGGGAATTTATAAAAGAGGATTTTGAAAGATTTGTTCAGCAGTGCTTTGGCAAAGAAGGGATATGAGTTTGCCTGATGCTAGGTAAGCATGTGTGGTGCAATTTAGGGTTATAATAGTCATATTATACAAGTTGCCAATTTCATTCCCTCTTGTTGGCTTTATGTACCTCTTTCCTTCTGTCGGATCCAATGGTGTAATAACCTTCAAGTCTCCTACCTAAAATATAATTTCCCTCCTTTTATATTAATGGTCTCCTGATTATAAAAGTCCCATTCTAACCCCATTAGTGTTAGATATGGATGGCTATCATCCATGGTCTCAATGACTTCAAATTTGCTACATTGCACACTCCATATATATTCACAGGTACTCTTGTCAATCGACCAATTGGTATTATCTTGTGTTGGTTCTCCAATATTAGCTGAATAGGAGACCAAATAAACTTGGGTTTCCCCATCATTTCCTAGTTCTACTTTCATAACACATTTAAATCCGAACCCAATTATAATATCACATTATCCACATTGTATTCCCCATTCTGCGCACTTAATCTGAATTCTTCATTCATCCTATTTTTGGACAGTACCTGATTCACTACCCTCTGTGTAATAGGAATTTCCCTATTTTACGTGCAATGATAAATTATTTCACATAATGCATTTAGCGCATATTCATCTTTCATGAATTCTACACAGATTCTCAAAACTTCACTTAGAGTACTTACCTTCCCAAGTGGCTTCTCTGGCATAGAACGATCAGAGACAAGAGGCGTAGATGATGTTGATGCTACATAATCTGGTCCTAGTATATATTTTATATCCCTCTGATACATCTCATTTTCTTGATTTATTTACCCATTTCTCAGCTTGCTTCCCTCCATTCAAATCATCATCCCCTATTCTATCTCCTTAACACGTAACAATTGTTATTCTAGGTCCTTCATTGCATTTATCGACTGATTTTTTTGCACGTTCTGATTTGGGTTTTGGCTTTGATTCCCTATTTCCTGCCACTTCATGAGTAGTTGAGGACATTCTTCTATCACATGGTCCAATGCTCTACAATATGTGCTAGTTGTGCATCGATTCAGATAGTCAAAAAATAAGTTTGTTGGTTGGTTGCAATTGTAACATATTATTGGTCCTCTTCCTCCTCTACCAAAATTTCCTCTACCTAGAACTCTACCAAATCCTCCTCAGTTTCCTGGATTAAAGCCTCTCTTATTATTATACTGTGGACCACCTCCTTATTTCGCGACATTCTCCTCCTGGATCCTATACATATATGAAGTACCTTCTCTAATCAAATCGAATCTTCGACAATCCTTCTCTCTGTGACCGACTGACTTGCAAAAGTTGCAAAATAGTTTCCTAAGGTACTCTAATATTTTTGCAGTAATGGACACTTAGTCGGATGATGTCCCCATTTCTTACATATTTCAAAGTATCCCCCTCTTGGTAATGTATTCAGTGCTCTAGTTTCCAAATATTGTGTAAATGTTGGGCACTCATCCTTGTGGTGGCCTTTAGTCCTACATTTGGTACACCGTACATGTTCCCGCTTCTCCTTACCTTTTGTAAGTTCTTCCAATTGAATTTTCAAGGTATCTAACTATGTCTGGACCTGCACCATCCCTCCACTGTCTCCTACATGCGATGTTTCCATCTTCATTTTAATTTCCAATGCTTCAGGTTGCAACACAACTTTCTGTTGAATCAATGATCGGAAAATATGTGGTATTAATACTGTAATAAGCCATTCTTGATGTTGTTGATCAGGGATCTGAAATTTCATTCTAACCATCAAATCCTTAAAACTTTGATTATAGTCCCAAACTAACTCATTTAGTACTTGTTTTATTTCTTTTAACTTTGTAATGTATTGCAACTCAGACTTTGGCTTCTTGAACTCTTTCAACAATGCTTGTCTAATTTCTGCTAAAGTCCTTGCTTGTCTTGTAGGTGTGGTACTATGCAGTTTCATGTACCAAACTAGTGCGCGGCCCCTAATTTTTTTTTCCAATTGCGCAATCTTTACAACATCATCTTGGACATTCTTCGCATCCCAAATTGTTTCACATACGAATAGATGTTGTTTTGGGTCCTCTGAACCAATCCCTGGAACTCTGACAATCTAAGTGTGTTTTCTAACCCTACCATGTTGCTTTGTGTTGTACCTCCCATTGGATATGTCGGTTGACTCTAACTTGGCGCATTGCTTCCACTTCATTGGATATTGCTACTCTATCCTCCCTTAATAAATATAAGTGATTTTGACAATCCTCAAATGTGATTTCTTATCTAGGTGATACAAACGAGGTCGTGGAGTCGAGACAGGATCCAATCTGAACAAGATTTAATAGCTCTTCTATTATCAGAGTGAACTGAGAACTCTCTTCCTCTCTTTCAATGTACAGTATTTCTATGATCCAGACTATTGCATAGGTTTCTTTCCACTCATGCTCATTGCGCAGATCTCCTTTCTCACCCCTAGTCTTCCACTGCACAGTATTCCAAACTCGTCTTCCTCTTCTAATACACCTTCTTCGTTTCTCTACATCCTCAGTCCCTTCCTTCCTTCTTCATTTCTTCCTTCATTATTTTCTACCTTCATATTATCCTCTTTTCATCCCCTGGTTCCCCTATGTGCATGAATCCCCTTAGAAATCAAACTACATTGTCATCATGCACTTGTCACACAACAACGTATTTATCCAGGTACCCAATGATTTCATAAACCTTTCGTGTAGACCTTTGAATAAATCCCTCTCTGCAACACTGTATGACTGGGTACAATCCACTACAAATTTTGTAATATGACCTCCCAATATATTTTCCAACCAGAAATCAACTGCACGAGAAGTATTATTACTTACAGAATTTAATTTCCTTACTAACTCAGGAGTCCAGGTCCTCAGCATTGTGGTTCGATACCTTCCAGTATTCTCCACAAATATTTCTAACCACTTAGTCAAAGTAATAAGAAATTATCAAAATAAAATCCCATGCATCTCTATGTACACATACCTTTGCATCCATTTTCTGTCGCTCATTCGAGGGTTTCTATTATCTTTTTGAGCAAATTTTTGTTCCTTCCCTACTATCCATTCTGAGATTTATTTCTTATTCGATCTCCAAAACATTCTCTCAATCACAAATTATGGGTCCTGGCAACGAAACCATTTGTTGGCACATGGTTGTAAGACCCTAGGTTCAAGTTATCTAACCAACAAAATCCTTCAGATACCAGCCATTTAGGAATCACCTGCATCCAAGTGAAGTCTCACATGAGGCACCTATTGGGGCTACAGGAACTAAGTTTTTGTAGTAGTAAGGGGATGGAAGGCTATTGTCATGTTCATTATTAATTATCTATTATGTGCGCATGATCCTGTGTTTGTTATTCCTTGGTTACTTAGTAATTGATTTTATACACTACCATCATGATGAAGACTACAACATAAACTATTCACCATAACATCCATAACTAATGCACAATGATCATATAGTAATAGATCTAATTCTAGTTATTCATAAAGAGAAAATTCATGATCAATCACATAAAAAGACAAGAATACACAGTAATTAATTTGGTTCACCCAACTTTGGGCTATGTCCACAACTATTGGCTTCTTTATTATGCCTTGTATAATCATTACAGGCTTCCACACTGTGCTTACAATAGATATATCTTGACCTACTTCTCCATTCTTCCTAGATGCTCTATAGTTCAAGCATCTCTCTGAAACTATCCCTAAACCTTTATACATATACTCTCTTTCATCCTTAGTATATTCTCTCAACATCAACAACAACTTCAGCTACAACCAACCTTAGATTCAACCACAACCAACCTCTTCAAAAACAACCAACTATAAACCTATTCTACCCGACCCATTACATATTTATACATGGAATATAGGGATCCAAACCCTACTTGCTTATTCCCAAAACCACATTACAACTCATTATGACTCATTAAAACTCATTTTGACTCGTTGTTTGGACGTGCTTTCCCTATATTTATCCTACATGTTGATTTTGCATTCCCGACTGTTGTTCTTCCTGCTTTTGTGCATCTTTTTTATTTTGCATGCCAAACTGTTGTCCTTCCTTTTCACATGCTTTATCCTCGTTCTTTATTCTCTTGATTTATTCTCTTTCTTTTCACTGCCAAGTATGACTTTAGTGCACACTTCAATCTCGAATGTTCCTTCTCTTCTTTATTTTGTTGATGCACATATCTTCCATACTTAGGATTTCCCTCAAAACTATATCCAAAATGCATGTCCAACACATGGCTACTCATAATGGGGAAGAAATTTCAACTTCAAAACTACTCTAGTAACACGAAGATTGGGTTGTCCCATATGATCCAATGGAGAAGGAATCCTTATGGTACTAATGCCACAAGAAAGTATAGAGGCTAAAGGAAAAGGTGTTGAACAAAAATACTTGTTGGAAGATTATTATGAGAAAAAGAGATTTAACAAGTTCCATGACCTAAATTAGGGACATATATCTATACATGAATACAAGAGGAAGTTCACTTGAAGTATTAAAGTATGCAATGTAAACGTGGGATGAAAATTTGAAGGTGATTTTTACTTAATGGATCAAACCATTCACATGTAGTATAGATTCATATTATGGAGCCTCAAACCCTAGTGAAGATTGTTTGAAATCCTTGACACTATGAGGACTAGAGGAAAAATCAATAATAATAATAGAGGAAATGAAAGGAAAAGAAGAGGACACACAAAAGAAAGGGATGTAAATCATCCTTTCATACACATGTTTAGGGGGTGACTTATCTTAGTCATAGTAAATCAAACACATTTAACAAGAAGATAGATATCATAAGTTTTTATGATTATGAGAATAGATGTCACTATGCAAGACATAGTTTGAAGAGAAATAATTGGAAAATAGTGTTGAATGCATACATGAACCTAGTTGTGAAAAATGTAGCATAGCCACCCAAAATATACACAACACTAGAAAACTAAAAAGTTGATTGTTATTCCATTATGATCAAGGTTCAAGGTAATATTTCCAACCTACTTGTTTTGTTTTTTTATAAATCTAGGAGCTAATCATAACTTTGTAGAGCCTAGGGTACTAACTGATTGCAATCTTAAGATGAAATTGTATGACTATCCATGGGTGGTGTTAGCACCTTAAAATGCACCCCCATTTTTGGCATCAGTTCTTGTAAAGAATTTAGAGCCAAAGGCAAAGTCATTTCAGTAGTAAATAGACAAAAGTGAAGAAATTATTGAAACCTTGAATTTATTAGGGTTTAATGATTAACAAAAAAAAAGAAAGTATCATGCACCTTATCTAGAGTTTGTAAGAAAGTGATTGGTATTGTTTTCATAGGATTTTGGATCTCATTATATAAAAAAGGTTCAAGTATATTATTGTTCCTCCATACATCAAGTATTTCTTAGCGACTTGTTGGCTTGTTGGTTGGTAGAGAATTGGTAAAGCTTTGGCACTTGAAATGTCATAGGTTAAAAACTTAAACTGTTTTTTTCTAGATTTCAAATACTCAAACAACTCAAAAAAAGGTTCTTGGGGACATAAATCCAAGTGAAATTTTGATCCTTGTACTTTAAGTTTTCATAATATTCCTTATGGACCTACACATTGTCTTAATTAATATACTTAATAAATATTTTGGGTCCACAAAGGGGGTATAGTTCATCATTCATGCTTCTTAACAAGTCTATAAAATGGGATATATGCCCACAATAAATCTTAGAATGGGCTATATAACATATTTTGTATCATATATTGAGTGTATTTCCTTCTTCATTTTTTAAAAGCTACACGAGTCTTCCTGTGGACTTGAGTTCAAATCAAAGTTGAATCTCATAAAGATTTCAGGTTGGTGAATTCTAGGTAGATTTAAAGGCATATGCTTCAAGTAATACAATAAATAATCCAAACACTTGATGATGTCAACAAAACCCATTTCATTGAGGTTAAGAACCACATCAATAATAGGTCATCATATACTTCTATGTCAACACCATGAAGGTAGATAATAAGTGCCATGTGACATCTCCTAAGGTTCCATTTCATCATGATGACATCATGAGTACAGGTTGGTAGGACACATGGACAAACTGGAGATGATATGTGGTAGGGTATTATCAACATCATCTATTGAGCATGATAATTGTGTTATGCATGGCCCAATCAAAAAGCACCATGTGGAGTGTTATATGTTTGGACCACCAACTTGTCATTTATTTGAATTTATTTTGTATTCATACATAGTCTATTTAGATAACTTGTCAAAATTATCAAAATATTACCCCATAAAGTAGTCCCTTTAATGTATATGTTGTAACTACACCTCTCATTGACTATTTCTAGTCACTCAAGAAAATCAATATATTTTGGTTTTCTAAAATATATTGCTGCAAGAATTATTAATTAAGACACCATTGAGGCCATGTCATAAAAGAAAATTCACTTTTAAGTAAAACTCAGTTCAAGTTTTCTGATGACCCATACACAACCTGTCTATGGGCATTAAAACCTGAACTCTATGGGAATATACAACATCCATTCATTTCCTTACCTTGTTGCAAACCATGAGACAAAACCCACATGTTTTGTGTGTGTGTGTTAAACATACCTATTTTGACTGTAACTACAATAGGAGTTTAAGAATACCCATTGCATATTCAGTATTTATAAACAAATATGTAGGCACAGGTGAAGTCACGGGCATGTGGAAAAACTATGTACCAGAGCATAATATTTATCTCTCAATTTAAAACTTGAGAAGGCAATTTCCAGCTTTTGATTTTGATTGACTAAAATTGTAATTTACAGCTACTACTTGACTAAAAGTGTAAACAAAATTCAATATTACATTAATCCTTTAACTCTGAACCATGCCTAATAAATATTGAATATTTTGACCAATGATATTAAGAGAATTTAATCAGTGAAAAGGTTTGATCCAAGTTAAACATTAGATTGTGATATACATCTTGTGTTTTCTCTGTTCATAGATTAGTCAACTACAAACTGTGAATAATATGACTAAAAGTTTACCATTTGGAAAGGGACTATACAATTTTGAAGACATTGAAGTTGAAAAATTGCATGGCTCAAAAGATTGCTTTTATAAAATCAAACAAAAAGAAAGACAGAAATATAATCCTCTAAGAGTGAAACTATGGAAAATTATTTCTCTGAGTCTTGTCAGGATGTTCTTTTGTTGTCCTCAAAGTATGTTGGCAGCTTGATTTCAGATGTTAGGATAAAATGATACTGAAAGAAGTAAAGAGGGGCATTGTTTTTTAAGACAAATCATCGGTGAAAATAGTGCTAAAGATGGTAATGCCTCATCACAAAGGTAGGGTGATGATGTGTCTAAGTCAAATTTTACTGAAGATGGTTTCAATTCAATAGAAAATATTGAAAATGTTGAAAAGAGGCTAGTGATAGATAATATATCTAAAGGTGATACTCTTGTTTCATAAATCCCAAGAGTTTTCTCATATATGATCTTGGTAACCAAGTTAGTGAATGAATCACATGCATTATATAGATAGAATTTTATACTATGCCTATCAGGCTTTTGAGAGTTTTTAAACAACTGTATATTTCACTCTATTTAAAAATTTTGATCTATGAAAATCATCAAAATTCAGCATGGTCATAAACCAGTTCAACCAAATATCACTTTGGTTCATTGATTATGTTTTTTTATGGCTACAGATACATTGTAGACTTGTTGTTTGGATTAGTTTTTTTTTTTTTCTTTGGGGTTACTATGCTATGCTAATCATGACAAGTCTCTAAGTTGTAATATGGTTATCATTATCATGCATCATATCATCATGCATGTACTTAACCCGTGAATATTATTAGTCCTAGTTTTATATGTAAATATGAACATAAGTACTATGTTGTACATATAAGTACTATGTTGTACACATATGTACCTGGTGCATATGCATATTTATTTGATAGATTTCTCTTATGGGTTGCACACCATTGTAAATATTTATTGACATAAGTTCTTCATCTATTTGCATGATTGGAAGTAAATAGTCCATTTGGATTGCATATTGGATAATTTTCCAATGCCTATACAGTCCTACCATTAAAATCACATATATACTTAGAGACCTCACATGTTTCTAAGAAGTCATGTCTTATCGGGGCCGAAAACTAGCAGGAGATACTTCGTTATATATGGGTTCCCAATATGGAAACTTATATAACCTGAATTTCACTTCATTATCTATGTGGATATCCTTACATAATGGCATAGTGCGCAGTGTATTTGAAGCTAAGTTTGACATTATTCAATAGCTATTGAAGCTAAAGGATTTAAAATCTACCTCACTTCGTTAATAGGGCTTTATCTAATACTTAGTTAGACTCTAGTTAATACTTTGTGAGAGAGGATTGAAGATTTTTTTAAGAGGGCTTCAAGTTAATATTTGTTTCTTTGGGATTTATTAAAGACTTTGTGATGTCTATGCCTTTACATAAAATAGCACTGAGTAAATACTGGGTAAAAATAGCATTGTGTGTCATTTTTTACTACACAAAGAAGCCTTCATGTTGATAGCATATTTCAACTAGGGTTAAACTCTCATAACATACTATGCATAATAATACTTCTCTACATGTTTGTGTGTTTGAAGAGAATAACCACTCAAATCCAGGGTTTCAAAAAATAAATGAAAGAAAAAGTTCAAGGGGCAATTCCAAATATTTGGTTGGTAGAGTTGGAAGAAAGCTTCATGGATATGGAAGAAATGAGGAACCAACTGTGAATCTTATCCAAAATTCATAGGATCATCGACATGGAGTTAAATACCTCAATCGTGTCCATAATCATGAATTTGTGGGTTCAATCCCAAGCATAACTAAACAATTTTGAAATAAAAAATAACTCTAAAAGATTAATAAGCATAATTAAGTATTCATTTTGGTGGCATTGTTGGTCCCCTGAGAGAATCACCCTTGGCTATGTATCTTTTGTAGGTGGGGTATCCTTTGTCACTCATCTAGTGGGCTAGGGCCTCCTCGCATTATCCACTTCTTGTCTCTTGGTCGGCTCCACTTGTCTCCTTGTTGTCTTGGGTCACTGTATTCACAGTTCGCACGGGTAATGTTAGTTCTCTCAGGTAATTCCAGTTCTCTCTTCACAGTTTGTGTGGGGGTGATGCCAGGCTTTTTTTGTTTTGTTTGGTTGATGTCATTCTTGGTTATATATGTTTTTTTATATATATGTGGTTATTTCTTGTGTGTGTGTGTTATATATAATATATATTATATAATTAATATATGTATATAATATATATTATTTAAAACACATAATTGATATATTATTATATAATATATATATATATATATATATATATATAT
>ML795508.1:95733-124624 GCA_009831015.1 Picea engelmannii | reverse complement strand
ACATCAACAACTCGTTTGGTGGTGGTATTATATCTAGAAAGTAAAATCTTTGAAGAAGAACAAACTATTTATGTGGATAGCTCTATGCAATAGGGTTATAACTTTGGAATCACTACAAAACTAACAATAGTGACGCCTACGCCCTCAACCTCACAACCCGCAGGTTGGAAAGTCAGCGTGCTCACATGATCTTTCCTTCTTCACGGCCCGAAGAACTCCAAACGGTTCTTCTATTTCCCTATCGGGAAATCTGCACCCACAACAATCCTCGTGGGATCCCCCTCTTTACAATCGGGAGATCGGACTTCGCGACTTCGCGAGGTCAGTGGTCGAGCATTGGGCTCTCGAATCCCCGAATGTCGATACAGTCAAAGCTGACCTTTCCTTCTCCTATCGGGATTTCTTCTATCGCGATTTCGGCACTGGCGATGTCGAGTAACTTGGTTCCCCGACTCCTGAATCTCGATTTGCTGAAACTCCGACACACGCGTGAGTTTGACTTTTCAATGCTTCGTCACCTCTATCGGGATTTCGGACTTCACGGTATCGCGAATCCTGATGCAAATGTTTCGGGACTTCACTCCGCAAATCTCCGAAACGGCGTGCCACCTGTCCACTTCACTGACTCCTATGGCCCCACTATCCTTTGGCTGTCGGGATATCGCGTATCATGATTTCGTGATTCATGTTGAAAGGTTTACGGGACTTCAACCCACGAAACCCCAATATGGAACTTCACGTATAAGTCTAATGGTCCTTGGGACTCGGATTAACGGTCCTGCCTCTCCTGGGCTTTGAACCTCTCGGGAATACGCCGTCGTATCTCCCCTGCACCTCTGTGAGATCTAACGGCTCACGGACTTTCGTGAATTATCCTCGGAGAATTTCGACCGTCCATCCCTCCTTGGGATTTCTGTGAATAAATAAGTGTTCCTCCACAAACTTGTCTGCCTGCGATGCAAACTTACGGTGCCTCCTTAAATCTTCCAGGCACAACTCCTGTGCGTCCCTTTGATGATTACTCAAAGGTCCTATACCTACTGAGCTTTCTCTCAACGTCGAGTCTTCAAGAAGAATCTTGCACGCACTCCTTGAGGCAACCCTCAAACACTCCTAAGTGTTGAATCCCTTTGACTCTGTGCACACCTGCAACAACAGTCTCTCAATGCTTTGCTCAACTTCACAACTCTGAGGCTTATCTTGGCCTTCTCACTCCTTGCACGTCTCCTGTGCCTGTCTGCACTTTTGCTTGAATGAGAACAAAATCTAAACTACCTGAGCCCTTTGTCAACGCACTCCTTGCGGGCAATTCGACTGCACTCCTTGCAGGAACTCTTGCTCAGATAGAGAAACAATTGAAACTCATTCCTTCTTCCTTTCAGACTTCAAACTCAAACCATGAAATCATATACACAACACATAAAGAAAATGTACAACAGGAAGCAAACATTCATGAGCATATCATTCAACATCCATACATAGAGAACAAACACAAAACCATGAATTTGAATCAACTCTTTCTATTAATCCAAATATATGTACATGGGTTTTCTTACACAGCTCTCTGCACGCTCCTGCTCTTCCCAGCAATGCTCATAATAATGTTACAATACACAATGAGGGTGTCTATATCTCGTTTTCCCTCTTGTGCTCTAAACTGTCCAATCTAGAATTAAATTCTATCTACCTGCATTAACTACTTTAAATGCCTTCTACCTACTAAGGACGAGAGCTAAAGGCTCAAGGTCCATTTACATTATACAAGTGTGCCTCTTCTTAATGGCTTCATTTAAGATTGCGCAACAACTTTAAGGTGTTTCAAAATTTGTGTTGGGCACTTTTCCAGCTGTCCTTTGGATTCTGCATTGGCTCGCTTGATGTTGGCGATGCTCCTGCATCAAATAGTAGGGCATGGGCATCAATGTTCTCTATAGAAGAGTAGAGGAAACAACTACATATCTCTTTGTCGATGCCTTTTCTCCAAATATATTTGGTAGGGCATTAGTAATTGGAAAAAAATAGGAATATTTGGGTGGTTAACTATATTGAAGATTATTTACATCCTTGTTTTTTAAGACATGGTCTTAAACAATATAGACCCATTACATTTTTAGTCTTGTGGAGATTGTGGCTAGAAACAAATTCTAGGGAATTTAAGGATAGACAAAATCAAACTTTTAAGTTATTTGATCAAATTGTATCAATTTTTAACTTATGTAAGGAGGACCCAAAAACAAAAATTTCAAGGTGGATAGGGGAGTTATAGATAGATAAGAACGATTGTTGGAGTTTTTTTTTTGTATGGATCTTGTTAGGGCATGCATTAGATTTTTGGAAAAGGGGAAGTGATCTATATATAAGATACACATTTTATCTCCTTCAAAGAAAATATGGGAAAGGGTTCAAACAATTTAATAGACATGTTGGCTTTAAAGATTCTCCTAAAACTAGATTCTTATTTTGGTATTCGATATTTATAGGTCTTTGAGGATTCCTTTTTGGTTTTTAAGTGTATGTTTGGGGATCAAAAATTTTATAACATACAATTGATAGCATTGGATTTAAATCTCATGGAGAGTGACATAGTTGTAACTAGAGGAACGAAGTTATTCAATAGACGGCATGGACTAAGAGATATGCATCTTGGAAAAACTAATGATATGCTTAGTTCAGGAGATATGCTCAAGTCTCTGAGAGCCACCATGTCATTTATTGTGAGAATGTGGGTACACTAACCAATGGGGTCTAAACCCTAGCTCCAAGTAGAAGCTCCGCTCTTCAGCTCTTAAATATATATATTATATATTATATACTATATATTGTATATTATCTATGTATTTGTATTATATATTTATTTATATTATATATTACATAAAAATTTATATATATTTACATCATCATGATGATGATGATGATGATGGCGATGAAAATGGAAAATGATGACGATGATGATGATGACAATGATGATGCTAACGGAAATGATGATGAAAATGACTGTAGGAGCCAATTATAAGTTACCCTAAACCCATTCCACAGCCTAGGTTTTGATTGACATCTCTTCTTGTAGTTTGTTGGAAGTTAGATGTGATGGATACTACTGTCTATGAAATGGGGAGAGTAGATAGAAATGAATATTTATCATTCAAATATCCAACATGTAAAATTAATGAGAGAAACAACCATCATACTCATGAAGACTTACAAGGATTGCAACCCACACCATTGATTAATGTAATTGAAAGGAATGGAAATAACATAAAATGTATCAAATTTAGAGTATTGTATTAAACAAAAATATTGTTAACACTAAATTGTCATGGGTGCAAATAAACATCTACATGAATGAAAACAACTAGTTAATAGAAATGGAAATGGGAGAGAGAAGAACAAGGGTTTTGACGATTAAATTCACAACGAAGTTTGGCCCACAAAGTGTTGCTAAAGCCTATTATTATAAAATCTAAATAATACTAGTAGGTGGGACCCCCCTCGTAGATTGGAGATCAAGTTTGATGTTTATTCGATGGTATGTTATTGTTCGACACTACTTTCATGGTTGACGATATCTTGTTTTATTGGATAGTGGATCAGGCATATTATACAGGGCTCCCTTGTTGTTCCAAGATCAAGTAACACCAAATTAATGGAAGAAGTGTTCTCAGACACACACTTTTATTAAATAGGAAAAGAAATTACATAAGAGACTTTGCAAGAGTTTACACCCGAACAACCCAATACTCTTGCAATGAGCTATATATAAGCTAAATGTCCTAACAAACTCTAGATATGGATCACTTATTAAATAAACAAGTGTCCATTTACAATAAATGTTATCTTAACAATMTTATAACAATACWCMTASTTTAGAGCCTAAKATACGACACCTCTCTAGAGTCATATCTTTTACAACAATAATGTATTTCTAAAAGTCTACATTTATTAATCAAATATTCTAGATTATTAATTTAATATTCTAAATTAATAATCATTTTATTCTAACTTTATAAACTATGATATTTGTATTTTGGATTATCTAACATTCCCCCCTATGATCCAAAGATACATTACAACAGATACCAAGTTCATCCCTAAACTTAGTAAATTTTATTGTGCCAAGAGGTTTCGTGAAAATGTCAGAGATCTGATCTTCTGAAGGACAATAAATTGGCTTGATGACATCCTTTGCAATGAGTGATCTGATATGATGATACTTGGTGTCCACATGCTTTGTCTTTGAATGAAAAACTGGATTCTTGGCAAGCTTAATGGTTGACTGATTGTCGATGAATAATGATGTAGCTTCTTCTTGAGAAATGCCCAAGTCATGTAAAATTCTGCGTAACCAAACAATTTCACATGTTGCTTCCCATGCTGAGATGTATTCTGCTTCTGCTGTAGAAGTGGCAACTGTAGCTTGTTTCTTACAATTCCATGACACTATTGCTAAACCCATGTTCATTAAATAGCCTGATGTTGATGTTCGATCATCAATACTTCCGGAAAAGTCGGCATCTGAAAATCCACCAAGTACAAAAATTTTAGTCTTTTTGTAAAGAAGACCAAAATCTTTTGTTCCTTGGATATATCGAAGAACTCTTTTGGCTGCATTCCATTGGTTGTCCCGTGGTTGTTGCATAAAGCGGGAAAGAATACTGACTGCATAAGATAGATCTGGGCGAGTGTTTGTCAAATAAATCAAGTTGCCAATCAACTGTCTATAAATAGTGTTGTCTACCAATTCCCCCCCTTCAAATTTTGAAAGTTTCAATTTTTGTTCCATAGGGGTAAGAGATGGTTTACAATCCTGCATGCCAAACCGCTAAAGAATTTCTACTGCATACTTACTCTGAGAAATTAAAATATGATTTGGACGTTGGAATACTTCAACACCAAGATAGTAGTGAAGGAGTCCCAAATCTGTCATCTTAAACCCTGCATGTAACTCCTCTTTCACCTGTTCAATATGATCATCATTGTTTCCTGTAATGAGAAAATCATCTAGAAACATAATAAGAATCACCAGATAAGGACCTTGTTGATGGATATACAAAGTATCATTAGATTCACTTCGTTGAAAACCAACCTTCCTAAGTTATTCATCCATTTTGGTATACCAAGCTCGGGGAGCTTGCTTTAACCCATATAAAGCCTTAATTAATTTTCAGACTTTATGTTCTTGCCCTGCAATTTCAAAACCTGGTGGTTGTTGCATATATACATCTTCCTGTAAGTCTATGTTGAGAAAAACACTTTTTACATCCATTTGATGAACTTTCCAACCTTTATGAGCGGCCAATGAAAGTGTTAATCAGATGGTATTCCATTTAGTGATAGGAGCAAAAGTTTCTTCATAATCAATGCCTTCCTGCTGCGCAAAACCTTTAGCTACAAGTCGTGCTTTATACTTGTCAATTTCGTCATGTTGGTTGTATTTGATTCTGTAAACCCATTTTCATCTGATGGGTTTAACACCTATAGGACAATCAACAAGTTTCCAAGTGTTGTTATCAATTACTGCTTGATATTCCTCAACCATAGCCTGCTGCCATTCTTTATGTTTTACTGCTTCTTTGTATGTGGAAGGTTCAGTAAAATCATTTGCTGCCAAGACAAAATTCCCTTCATTGTTGTGTGATCCCCTTGTGCCTGTTTTATTCTGCTCATCGGGCCCTACATGTTTCAAAAGTTGAACTGTCCATTTTGGTAGTTGATGTTCACTGGTTTGGGGATCTGAATTACCATTATTGTAAATTGGATTAATGTAAACTGACGTTCGTCGATCAGTTGAAGATTCTGGAGGTGGAGAATCATTGTCAGATGAATTGTTGTTGTTAGGAGAGTCGAATGAATTGTTTGAAGACCCAGATGATGTTGTTGAAGTAACTGGACTGGATGTATCATCTTCAGATGAAGGAAAATCAAGTTCATACCAATTATGTGAATTTGGTTTTCTTTTTCTTTGATTTCCTTTAGTTTCTAACTTTTGAAGAAGACTTTCTATTTCTTCAGCACTTTTACTTTCAATTTCATCAAAAATTACATCCCTTCTCACAATAAATTTTCCATTGGACAAAAGTCGATACCCTTTCTTCTCATCAGAATACCCAATCATTGTGTAGTTCAAGCTTCTTGAGTCAAGCTTAGTTCGTTTTTATTTCAGAACTAAGGCATAACATATTGATCCAAAAACTCTAAGATGTTTAACTCGAGGTTTGAAACCAAACCATGCTTCATAAGGTGTGATTCCATCCAAAGAAGCAGTTGGAGATCTGTTCCTTAAGTAGATAGATGTATGGATTGATTCTGCCCAATATGTAGAACTTAACCTTTTAAAACTTAACATGGATCTTGCCATTCCTAACAAAGTGTGATTCATTCGTTCTGCGACTCCATTTTGCTGAGGAGTGTATAAATTAGTAAGATGTCTTCTTATCCCATTGTCTGTGCAATAAGTGTTGAATTCATTAGAAGTGAATTCTCCGCCATTATCTGTCCTGAGTGTACCTATCTTTTCTTTAACTTCGTTTTCAATAAGTTGTCGAAAAATCTTAAAATTTTCAAATACTTCTGACTTTTTCTTCAAGAAGTAAACCCAAGTTATTCTACTGAAATCATCAACAAAGAGTAAAAAATATTTGCAACCACCGAAAGAAGTTTCTAGGGGTCCACAAACATCACTGTGAACTAGTTGCAACTGTCGATTTGCACGCAATGAACTTGTTGAAAAACTCTCTCGACTATGTTTGCCATAAATACATGCTTCACATTTTGAAGTTTCCTTTTTGAAAGTGGGAAGTCCCTTAACCATCCCTTGTTTTTGCAATTGAGAGAGACTATCAAAGTTGAGATGTCCATATCTCATATGCCACAATTTGATAGGGGAGATGCCTGTACTTATTGTTCATGCAAAGTCTGAATGTCTTGGAATAATTGTTCCTTTCATCCTTAACAGTTTTCCATCTTCATAACCTGTCATCACTGTTTTCATATTTTGTTTGACTAAATTTATCTTAACCAAGCCATCTTCCATAATCACCTGATGTCCATCTTGTCGAATCATGACTAAAGATAACAAATTATTTTTAAAAGTGGGTACATACCATACATTTGAAATCATTATTTCTCCAATATCAGGTAAATAAACTTTAACTATACCTTTTCCATAACGAGTATGTTTGGTATGATCTGCAAGAAAGATGGAGTTAAGATGGAATTCTTGAAAATTCCAGAAAAAATTACGTCTGAAAGTCATGTTTTGAGATGCTCTTGAATCTAAAATCCAAGCATCTTCATAATCACTCTGAAAATCAGTGGAAAGATGTAATGTTGAAGATGAGGTAAACACATATTCTAAATCATCATCATTTCGATCATTTGCAAATTGTGTTGTGTTTTGATGAAACTTGGAGATTTTATCAATGGAAGTTCGACAATCTTCTGCATAATGACCAACTGTGTTACATCTTTTGCAAACAATTTGACTGAAGTCTCTCCCTCTTCCGAAATTCTGTCCTCTGCCCCTGCTTTGATTTCTGTGTGGATTTTTTCCTCTGCCTTGACTGTTGCCTTGAAAATAGCCTCTGCCTTGACTATTTCCTCTTGCATGAAAATATCCTCTGCATTGATTGTTTCCTCTGCCTTGAAAATACCCTCTTCCTTGACTGTTTCCTCTGCCTTGATTGTTTCCTTTGCCTTGAAAATTGTTTTCTCTATTTTGGCTTCGACCACGACCTTGTACAAAATTTCCACTTCCTCTGCTGCTATAATTGTCACTTGAAGACTTACTTGTGCTTGCTTCTGTGAAAAAAACATCTTCTCCAACTTGTTTTTTCTTTCCAAAAGTTTTGTTGTGTTGAGATAATAGTTCACTTAGTTCATCAAATGTAAGCATGTCTAACTTGCCAGTTACTTGTAAAGTTTCCAAAAAATGTGTATAGGAAGAAGGAAATCCAACAATTAAGATTGTGGTCATGAAACTATCATCTACTGCTTGAAAACTAGCGTTTAGTATTTCCTGCTTAATGTTTTTAAGTCTGGAAATATATTCATGTACATCACCTCCTTTAGTCAATTTCTATTGAAGCAAATTTAATTGAGATCAACTTTCTTGGATTCAGGTTGAGTATCAAATAAATCTTTAAAAACTTTCAAAGAAGACCACGCATCAGTAGTATTTTCAATGTGAACATACATCTCATCATTAACTGAAGATTTAATAAGTGCTAATGCTTTGGCATTTTTAACTTCCCATTTTGCTAATGTAGCTGCATCTTTCGTCTTAGTTGGCTTAGTATCTTCATTACAGATATCACGCCAAATTTCATTGTAAATGAGAGTGCTTTCAATGAGACATTTCCATGTATTGTATGATGTTGTGCCTTCAAGTTTATCAGAGTCGGAGAACAAATTAATTAATTTTGACATTGTAGTTGTTGAAACAAGGAAAAAATGACTGAGCTTTGTACTTGGCTCTAGTCAAAATCCAAGGAAATTTCAAAATTTTACACTTTTACAAAACTCTGGATATTTCGCCCCCCCTCAAATTAAAAATTTTTTACTTTGAGTTACAAAATTTTTGTTACCTCCAAAAATATTTGAACTGCTTATCAATGGTTTTTTTTTTATAAATAAATTTGTTTCCTTTGTTGATCCTTCAGCTCACAATAAAATAGTATAGAAATTTCGCACAACAATTTCGTAAAGCCATTCAAATCGAAAATTGTTGGAGTATATAGATACGTTCTTGTTGGTGTTGAGGCGGCATCATGGACGCGTATTGATGTCAACTATTTCAAAACTGATTCAAAACAGCGTTCCAGTGTTCCAGCGTTCCAATCATAATGTTCCAAACTTCCTTACGATCTGCAACTTCTCAACCGGTTGGTTATGCATTTAATCCACTATTGGCATGATTAAATACAGATTTTTGGGCATCCATCTTTAATTATGAAAGACCATGGATCTTTCCACATGCGTTTATACATGCATTAATGTTATTACATCAAACTGCAACTATTAACTATTTTCAAACTATTCACCTGTATCTATTGGTAATCCAGTGGAGTGTAGGAGGGCATCGCGTGGAACTTCAGCAAGGAGACCTTGTCTTCGCTGGACAACTTCTTCAACAACTTCTTGATGACATATGTAAAAGCGCCATCAGTTGGGGTGAGCACAGTCAACCCCTTCTTGATGGAGTCGTCGTAGGACTTGATGACCCCTGTCGTGGAGATCAAGCCGGCAAAGATATTGCAGCCGCCCTTTATCAGAACTGCGGTGATGTTCACTTTGTCGAGGGAGGGCACCAGTGCCTCTGCCACGTTGGTCACAATGAGATGAATCACCTCGATGACCGATAGGTTGTAGATATCCTGCTTCACGGACTTGACGTACTTGGCAGACAACCTGGACCCGTCTGTGATGCCGAATGCACCAGTTATTTAATGCGTTGAACAGTTATAATCCACACCGAATCAAACCACTAAAGTTCGCATGTTCGATCCATGCTCACCGTACCACTGTACATGAATTTATAAACGCGTTTTTAACCAATAAGTCAAACGCATAGGTCGCTCCAGTCCATCGCAGACATTCCAAAGGAAATTGAGATTTGCCAATGAAGTAATAACCTTCACCAACGCAGGATCCTAGACACTATCTCTCTGTTTGTGCTTTGGATTTCTGTATCAATTATATAAATATGGTAAAAAAAATCCATAAACAGCGTAGAACTCAGGCTTGACAATCTTGTTGAGAGCATGCTAATACATACTATCACAAGGAACTTCGAGAAATGGTTGTTGCATATACGCGAAGTCATGCTGAAGGTTTTTTGACCATTTTATTTATCCAAATCTCACAATGATACAGAATCAGATGAGAGTTTACAGGAAAGATTTAAAAAATGTTGCAGGGAAATTGAAACAACCGAAGCTTATGCATGCATTAGGAAAACACATAGGGAGGTTATAATTTTTTACAAATTGTCCTGATAAAATCACGGTTTGCAACAATTGCGGAACTTGAATTTGGAGGCAACAAATTGACAATGAATTTGCAAACAAAAATTTATTTTCCTTTTTTTTTTTTTTTAAATTAACTGACCAATTTACTGAAGAAATGCACCCATGTTTTTCTTTTGACTATAGCATTGGGATCTCTTTCTCTGATCAGCTAATATCCTCTTCAGTTCGGCTGCATTACTGAAGATCTGATACCACAATAATGGAAGAAGTGTCCTCAGACACACACTTTTATTAAATAGGAAAAGAAATTACATAAGAGACTTTGCAAGAGTTTACACTCGAACAACCCAATACTCTTGCAATGAGCTATATATAAGCTAAATGTCCTAACAAACTCTAGATATGGATCACTTATTAAATAAACAAGTGTCCATTTACAATAAATGCTATCTTAACAATCTTATAACAATACTCCTAACTTAGAGCCTAAGATACGACACCTCTCTAGAGTCATATCTTTTACAACAATAATGTATTTCTAAAAGTCTACATTTATTAATCAAATATTCTTGATTATTAATTTAATATTCTAAATTAATAATCATTTTATTCTAACTTTATAAACTATGATATTTGTATTTTGGATTATCTAACACGAATTTTTCATGGTTATCATTGTTGACTGTTCTTCTGACACCTACAACAGACACATGTTAGTAACAACGAAGGAAGAGAAACTAAAAGAATAAATTGCCCTATGCTAACATGCTATACTATATGCATAAAAAAAAAAGATTATGGCAAATCCTAGCTAACATAGGATAGCCATATGAGTTATCAAGGTTGTATACAGCATAGGTTGTATGTATTTCTACATAGTAGATATGGTAATATGTGATACGGGTGGTGCTCTTGGAAATTAAATGTTGTTGGTTCAAGGTGGATGACTTGTTTGATTAGTAGTTGGCACGTACTAAGAATTGAATGAACTTGCAGTAGCTAAGTGATGTGCATTTACTGCACATCGCCTTTACCCCTACCATTGGACGCCACCCTAGTCAGGTTATCTTCCCAACATTACTGTTGTGGTTATGCTCTGGTTTCTTAGTAGGGAGGAACCGCTCAGCCAACTTGTGTTTTAAGACATTTGATTACAGTTATGTTCTTTTTTTTAGCCCTTCATGAATCTACTCTGGTTATGAAATGGATATTGGCTCAAGTGTATTATCTTTGCTTTCCTTAAGTATTGCGACTGTGTAAATGGTGTTTGTGATGAAATGTTGATGATTCTATTTGAAATGATGTTGAATTCTTAACATTGCTAGTTATCTTGAGGCGTTAGCAGTCACAAGAGATCTTTGTTATCCTTGTTGGTTTACTTAGAGGATCCTTATTGGTGTTGGTGGGATATCTTCACGCTTTCGCGTTGCTTTATCCAGTCCATGGGTTTTTGGGGGGGTTTAATGATTGAAGTGTTCATGTCACCATGCATTGTACATGGGGTCAATTGGTTGATTTCACCAATAAAGGTCGCGAAGTGGGTTTTTTGTTCTTACTCAGCCCTGTCTTCACCTTTGTGTGGTAGTTGTTTGATCGAAAGGCACGAGGGTTATACCCTACATGAAAATAAAATTTCTATGCCAAGTTAAAGCCTCAGCTCCTGTTATGGCCCCTGTCATGAAATTGTTTCTTGTCCACAAACAAAGCATATCCCCCTTTTTGTGTACACCTTTGGCCTCGAAGTTTTCACTATTACGAAAAGTTGGCTATGTTCCTCCTGTAATGGCTACCGAGAAAACCCTCAACCCTCCAGTCTAGGGTTTCATAGGAAGATTTCAGGGCCTATCAAGTTGTTATGGGTTATTGTGGATTGAATGTATGTTCAACCACTTTGGATACGAACTCGCCCAGTTGGTCGTATGGTAGTCGTATTGGTTTGGCATTTGGTTATTGCCTCTATGATAATAATGATAAACCATACATTGCCAAATTGCACTTTCAAAGTATATAGTCACCCTCCTTATGTTAATCACTCAGTATTGTTAATGAAGAAGGCCTTTGCCCCGATTCGATTTTATGCGTGAGTGTGCGTAGTTACCATAGCTTGTTTGGTTGATTGATTTTTTTTTAAAACAGTGGTGAATCATTTGGTTGATACACAGTCACTGACAATTGCACTAATGATTATTTGGATGATAGTTGGCATTGGTTACAAATCTTTGATGTTGCTCACGCATGTCACGTTGCATGTATGGTGTTTTCACAAATGAAACAATGGGTGTGGTAACTATGGTTTTATTTGGGGCCAAATGACTATTGAACTGGATGACTATAGAGAGTATATCCACCTCATCCTTATGCTTGTTTGATTGCATAAACCTAAGTTTGCATAGCGTATTCGATCACGGTGTAACTAAATCGAAGCAATGTGATATTAAATTGATGGCTCAGCATCAGATGTTGAGTTATTACCGTGACTGTGTGTTTTTTTATTATTAAAGATAACTTGTTGCATCACGAGGTTTTGTTGGATGCACACTGTGTCTAACATATATGACTTGTCTTTTACAGAGTTTTAAGCATGTTTATTTGTTGCAATCGACCATTTGTTAAAAGGGGCATGTTGTCAAGACCTCGTCATGTTAGATGGATGGTCCAGTTTTAAGTCACATTGGATGGATTTTTTTACAGTGGTTGAATTACATTACCTGGATGAGTTACCCTATGCATAACTTGTGTCTAAATGATGGTTGTTGGGTATATGTTTAAATATCCATTCAAATTTTGCAATTTAATCTGCATTATTGGGTTTACTGCCTATATATATGTTTCATGAATATCAAAGCATTCAAATGTCAAACATGATTGCAGTGATTATGTGATTTCATTGTGAATTCTGGAAACATGAATTTGAATATAATTGTTGATTGAAGTAATGTATGGGGAGTGGTTGATTTCGAAGGTTAACAGAGTGGAAAGGCTACTATTTGGAAATTGTTATAAGATGCAAGAAGAGAATAAAATCCTCTTTACAAATTGTGTGGATTGTATATTGTCTTGTGATGGTCCTGTGTTGGATATTTGATTATGAACAGTAAATTGGTTAAACGCACATAAATTGTTATTTGGTCAAGATGATTGATGGTTGATGCATCTCTTTTCGTAGAATGTTTATGGATCACTTCATTAATTTTATGAACAGTAATCGTCTTTCTTCCCTTCCATTATTTCATTTTTCGATAATTACAAACCCCGTCACCTCCCATATTCATTTTTTCACTCCCTGTTCTGAGATCAATTATAGTCAAGAGAATTTTGGTGCTGAAACAATTGGAAGTGGCAGTGTCTTGCGTAGATTACAGTGATATTTTATTGTGTTTCTTATAGTCGATTGTTTTTTTCATTGAGTAGTAATCGTTTTATTTTCCCCCTCGTGTAATCATGGTTTTTCTCAATACAAACCCCTCACATATCCTAGAACCTTTTTCACCCCCTTCTCATTGATAAACGGTAAATAAAATTGTATGGATTGGATTGCACGAGTCTGATATATCGTTGAGACAAAATCCATTTCATATTTTAAAAGAGTTCTCATGTATAGTTAATTAAAATATTGTTACTAATCAATCATGCATGCAAGAGTGAGCTATTCAAATAAAGGTTGAAAACAAAGGCCTATTACACTTATGTCAAAGAGAAGGACTAAAAAATGGTTGCATCGTAGACCGAGAAATATGGTTTTTGAGTTGTTATTTTATCTGTGGATTATGACAATTGACTTCAGGGATCTTTGGATAACATGTTTTATTTTGTATATATGATTATTATTTTTGAAATAATTTCAAATTTCATGAGCTAAAATTGCCAAAAGTAAATATGTTGATGGGAGACACAAGGAGGTGTGTTTTTCTTAACTAATGATTATGTTATGATTGTTATGAACTAAAGGGAGTCACAAGGGGTCCCACCTACTAGTTATTATTTATTGATGACCCTTATTATGATTATGACTTTTCCCCCTAACTAAAGTTAGTTGAGTCTTTTAATTAACTTAACTAATGAATTGGTTCAACTTCTTCAACCAATTCTAATTTGTTCAAAGCAAAAAGGAAGGGAGGAACAAAGGAGGATGGAAGCAGAAGCATGCTAAGGTTTTATCTTTGAGTTATGTTGAGATAGTTCAGTTTTCATTCATTCATATATTCATCAAAGCCTAATTCTCTTTTGTGATAGCAGGATCTTATTGTAGACAACAATATTCAGGGTTGAATCAAATCATTCAGACACTTGTTTTTCAGAGGTGTCGATCTATCTTTGATAGTCTGTGTAGACTTGTATGTTTGTGAATTAATTTTCATGACTGATAAAGGATCTTGTGCAGAGTCGAGTGGGAAGCAATCTGTGGCAAGTTGATCTAGCTTTTAGAGTTTGGTTTTGGTTTTCTGTCAGAGGTCCTTTTGTATGTTCCATCGGGGATGTCTAAGTTTGACTTTGGTCCAAGTTGATTTTTGTATGAGATTTTGTAAAGAAAATGACTCTTTGGTGAATTGGAATGAAATAAAGGATTGTTTTATGTCTCATTTGTCTTGATTATCATCTTGGCGTCTTTACTTCTATTCTTACACTTATTTCAACAACTATTATATTCATAAAATTACATAAAAAGTGAATTTCCAGCAAGCTTTTTGTTGATAAAAGACTATCCTAAGCACTTGTAATTTATAATTGTGAGTTAGGATGTTATTTTTTGTTGGCTATAAACATAGGGTGATATTCCCGTCTACTTTTCTTTAGCCAAGTAAAGTCTGAAAATGCTTGAGTAAGATCATTTCATATATTTTCCTCAACAAAGGGTTCCTATGATATCCTCTTGAGTGGCCCTATCCAAAGGGAGTTTTGGAACCCTATAAATACTATTATAACAAAATTGAACTCATTTATTATTCACAATATGTTTACAAATTGCATAGATTATAACAATGTTGAAAATTTTCTCCTTAAGATAGATTGAGCGTCTAGTCTACTACAAGGGAATGAAAGTAAAAATACAATTGGGAACTAAGTTCTTCTCTTCTAAGTCATATAAACATTGGAATTGCATTAAGCATATATAACTAACTCCATAAATTAGATCCTTTATTATTAGGTGTTGTCTACCTAGTTTACCCTTCCACCTATCACAACTGAGTCTAGAGACTTATTCTTTCCTCCAATATCTAGATCTAGTTCAAAACATGGTTGAATTTTTATGGTTTGAATTGCTCATGGATTAAATCATTGTATCCTTGAGATGTAAACCTATTTTAGTCACCTTCATGAGGGGTGACATGATCCCTTGATTTACTCCCTTTTGTTTCCTAATTGAATCATTCTTGGAGATTTCAAGGTGAAGCATTTATAGAGGGTCAAAACTCTCTTAGGTCATGGAACTAACCTCAATATTTGTAAATCAATGTTCTACAATAAACCTTAAACAACCAATCAAATTTCAATGTTCATAGTTTCAATCAATCAGAATCAACTCAAATAACTAAGACACCATTGTATTCATCAGACTCTTCTTGAAAATAATTCAATGCATTTATTTAAATAAACATATGTCAACAATATCTATCTTGGCCATTAAAATAAGAGTATTCAAAGAAAGTTTTAAGTCATTCAATATACTAGGTGATGGTGATAGAAATAATACATATAAAAAGGATGGATAATAGATGATAATATTAAGATCCGTCAACTTGGCCCAAATACTTGCAAAGAAACATGTACATGATCAACATGTCTAAAAACTAGAATACCTTCAACTTAAATAAGGTGGCTAGAAACAAAAGTTTTGCAATCATTCGTGAAAGATGTCCATGTGTCAAAACAACACAGATTCACATGCCACCAATGTCTGGTTGGCCCATGATGATGACGACAATGAAAATGATGATGATGAGGAGGAGGAGGAGTAGGATGATGACAATGTTGATTATGGTGATGACAATGACGATGACAATGATGATGATGATGATGATGATGATGGTGACGATGATAATGATGATGACGACTATGACGACAATGACAATGATTATGATGATGATGACAATGATGATGAAGAGATGATGATGACGATGATGTTGATGATGATGATGATATGATGGTGATCATGATGATGATGATGACAATGATGATGATGATGATATGATGAGGATCATGGCAATGGAAATGATGACGATGATGATGACAATGATGATGATGACGATGATGATGATGATGATGATGACGACGACAATGAAAATGATGACGATAATGAGGAGGAGGAGGAGGAGGATGGCGACGACAATGTTTATTATGGTGATAACAATGTTGACGATGATGACAACGATGATGATGACAATGACTATGAAGATAATGACAATGATGACGATGACGATGACGATGATGATGAGGAGGAGGATAACAATGTTGATTATGATGATGATCATGGCAATGGAAATGAAGATGATGATGAAAATGATGATGATGATGATGATGGCGATGGTGATGATGATGACAATGAAAATGATAATGATGAGGATGATGAGGAGGAGGAGGATTAAGATGACGACAATGTTGATTATGGTGATGACAATGATGAAGATGACTACGTAGTGATGATCCATGTTGTACATAGTGATGTCATCCCATAACTTTAGTATCTCATTGATGATGACAATGACGATGATGATGAGGACTGCAACAATCATGATGACGATGATGATGACCATGGAGATGGTGATGATGATGATGATGACAATGACGATGACGATGATGATGACAATGATGATGATGACCATGCTAATGAAGATGGCAATGATGATGATGGAAATTATGATGATGATGATGATGGTGATGAAAATGGAAATGATGATGACGATGGTAATGACAATGATGATGACAATGGAAATGATGATGATGATGATGATGATGACAATGGTGATGATGACAATGATGATGATGATGATGATGACCATGATGACCATGATGATGATGATGATGATGAGGAAAGCGATGATGATGATGATTATGATGACAACGATAATGAAAATGTTGATTATAGTGATGATAATGATGATGAGTATGAAAACGATGATGATGACTATGATGACGACACCACGACAACAATCATGATAGTGATGAAAATGATGATGGGGAGGAGGAGGATGATCACAATATTTATTATGATTAAAATCATGACGATGACAATGATGATTAACCCATATCAGTAAATACTTTAAGGAGATTAAATCATATAAAAGATATAATCACATAACTCATACATTTCATCATTTATGCAATATCATTGATCACCTTCTTCTTCTTCCAAGTCTACATCTGTATAATCTCGTTCAGAATCGACATTGAAATGATTTTCCATATCAACATCATCATCATAGTCATTTTTGATAATATCATCGTCAATATGATTGTGGAGAACATTGTCATCTACATCTGGCTCAACTTCTCCATCTGATGGTACATCTACCTCATGCTCCTATGCATATTCTTCTTCTTCAATGTCATCTTCTTCTGGTACATTATACTTTACATGCCTTCCTCTTGGATCATATTTGATAACGTATGACCAACCTACTTTACCTAGAACCTCTAAATAAAATACATGCTCACATTAGCTTGGAAGAACATAAGTTTATGTACCTGGCTCAAAAATCCTTGTATTAACCATGGAAAATACATTGGCATGCTCACTAAAAATTCTATTTGAATCACGTTCATTCATCTATAACATGTACCATTTGACCTCTAACAGAACTAACTTAAGGATTTAAATTCACACTCAATTATATCATACCCATAGTATCTATTTTCTTATATTGTTGGATGTCTGCCACTTCTTGAGGAAACATCAGTGACCTGAAAGACTATAGTTATCCCACAATTAGAGGTTTTCTTCTTGTCATCCAACTTTTTGATGTGAAATTTACAACCATTGCACAACATATCCTTGTGGTGTGTCAACTAAAATATGTCTAACACATAAAAAATGCATTATCAATCAATAAACATATTTAAACTTCTGAAAAAATTATAAAAAAACACACCACATAGATTAATATATTGGAAAAAAACTAAAACAAGATGTGGGCGAATAATATGCTTGCATGTTTATCTTTTAATCCATATGCTAAATCAATTTCCCTATGAGTAATATTGATATATTGATTGTGATGAGCTTATTTAATCAAAGAAGCCACCCCTTCCCATGATAACCAGCCATTACGTTGTATACATCGATTTATCCATACCTTCATCCAATCAAGATTGTCTGCGATGTATAAATTTAGTGCATCCCACTCTCGACCAATTGTATGAAAAAAGAATAAAGATTAATAATTGATCATGGAAGCTAAATAAAACTTAAATAAGTACAATATAGAAATAAATCAATATCAATGCAAAGAATTGTAGATCTCTTCCATCTAATTACCTTTCATTTTCCTCATTCTACCTTTCTTGAGCTGGACCTCCCCTTCAAATTTGTTAATGGAATTGACGTCCCAAATACGAGGCACCTTTATGATTTTTGATGCTAATTTAGGAAGATGTTGACTAATATGCACCAAATATTGATATACCATATATCCATCCACCATATATACCTTGGGACGTGCTATTTTTCTAACGAAAGCCTTCAATTACTTCAAGTGCCTCTCCACCATGCATATTTACCTTGTGTGTACAAGTCCAGGAATTTTAATATCCGCAACTTGGTGTATGAGGTAGTGTTCTTGTTCATTGAAAAATGTCGAAGAAAGATACTTTTTCATTTCGCACATTAGCTGAGAAATTTCTCTCCTCCAATATTTTATATCTTCTTTATGGATTTCTTTACATGAAAACCGCCTACACATGATATAAAAAATCAAATCATAGGTTCCAAAAACAACGTATATACATTAAAAGTAAAACAGATGTCGACAAGTTGAGAAACAATGGTTTTTCATATAAATCATTAATATTTACCTCATGTATTTTCCAAGATCATATATAACTTGTTTTACATTTTTTTTAAAGTTGTTAGGGAGAGATAGAGGTAGAACATATTGTAACAATAAAGGGATCATTAATTTTTTGGAGAATAAAACCAAATTATAATACTAAAAAGTCATATATTTACCAATATCGAAATATACCAAAATAATTACCTTAATGAAGGTATGTCAGTCATGAGTTTTCACCCCACCAAATTCACATTTCTTCATTAAGATATTCTTTATGTTTGAAGCAAATCCCGTGGGAAATTTAATTTTCTGAATGACGTCTTTTACATCATTTCTTTCCTTCTTTGTAAACAACCATGGAAGACTATTTTGGTTTCCATTTTTATTTGAATAAATCACATTTTGTAGTGCATGATTGGCTTCCTGAATGTCAGTACAAATTTTGAAATTTTTTTCTTTATCACTCCTTCCATCTATGATTCTCCACAAAATTGTTGTTGCATTCTTCCCATTATGCATTATATCAAACAAATGAGCTATTTGTAGGTGCTCATAATAGGGAAACCTGATTAATTGTATAGGGTAAATTTTTATTCCTCGTGGAAGCCCATTAATGCCTTGACAACATTTATGAAAAATAATTAATGAGATTACAACAATAATTGTTGGATACAATAAACATAATTCAATACAAATTGAAATTGTAAAACTTTAATATGTATGACACATAGACTAAATGACTACCTTGACAATCTCTATTATATTCTAACTTCCATAGGTGAGGTGTAATTCTTCGTGTTTTATTCCAGTCTCTTCTTTCAAATTAAAAATATGTTTTTTTGTAGTTCGATACATATGGTTCTTAGGGAGGAAGTTCCTATACTCATGAAATACCTCCTTTCCTATATGTATTGAACGATGTGATTTTATTCTAGAACCACAAAATGGACATGCAAATTTACCCTTTGTTTGAAGACATGCAAATTTACCCTTTGTTTGAAGACATGCAAGATATGGATTAATGCTAGTATTATTTATATAAAAAAGAATTAATATTTAAGAAGCATGCATCATATTTTAAAAGAATTATATACTATTAAAGTGCAGCAGTATGTTACATACCACAAACATGTGTTAGCCCTGGGGCATCATGAATTGTCCATATAAGTATTCCATGGAATTGATTTTTTTTCCCTATTGGTCTAGAGATATCGTACGTAGTGATGACATCCAATAACTTTAGTAAAATGTCAACAAAAGGCTCAATATATACATTCATATCTTTCACTTGGTACTTACCTAATTGGGTGAAAGTACACATAATTATTACCTTGTATATATATAAGTAATTATGCAATGTTCAAACCAATTTTGTAAACAAATACCTGGAACAATCGTTGCCAACATTGTGTTCTCCCTCTTTATTGACATCCAAGGAGGAAGGTTATTGTTTATAACAAAAATAGGCCAAACTAAATAAATATACATGATTTCACCAAATGGATTGACACCATCAGTTTCCAATGAAAGCCTAACATTATGAGGTTCTTCTTTAAAAAAATTCCATCTTTCTTTGATGTTCCTAAATGCATAACCATATGCAAGAATTCGAAGAACATCATCTTCAATTATGTGCCATGCATGATAATCCATAAACTATGCAATGCTTTGGCACCTAAACAATCACTGCAAACGTGGAATTATCGGAATATGACGAAGAACGTTGTGAGGCACCTTTTTTGTTACTTGATTAGTTCGATATCTAATGATTTGACATTGCAATCATTTTGTTTCCGATGCATATTGTCAATAATATATAATATGATCATTTTGTTTCCAATGCATAAAGATCCTGATACTCCATTCCAATATCTTTCATAATGCCACACAACTTTCTATGTGTGTGAGGTAATTTTTTAACGACGGTAAAAAAAATTCACTTAACAATATACAACATAAAAAATAACTAGTTAATGTAAATAATAGTAATAAAAAATATTGCATCCTTAATTTACACATTAATTGACACTAAAAATAGAGAAAAATAAAGTCAACCTTTACGTAGAATATGTGACGAATTATATTACGTACCATAGGATCTGTGTGAGACAAATGTTTGAAAAACCATTCAATACCTTCAATTTCACCAACAACATTATAGCAGAGAGAATATTTGTTCTTGAGCCTTCGTAAAGGGGTTTTTATGCCTTCTCAAGTAGAGGTACATCATGAATATCGTCAAAGTTTTCCTGATCGATAGGAGAAAATATGTCCTGGATCAATCTATTTGTCCCATCATCTGGCTCAACAATATTATTGGTGTCATCTTCTTCGATAGGATTGACTTGATCTTCAATATCCATACCATCTTCCACATCTTGTACAATAGTATTTCTACTACTACTTGGAAGATTTTTATCTAGTGACAGACACCGAGGAGGGTTTATCTTTACAATTACAAACAATCAATAACATTAGTGTATATAACAAATATTAAAATGAAAGAAAATTTTAGAAATACAGTCAATACAAAGACATATATAATGACTAACTTACCATGGGACGATATGTATGCCCCTCTTCACAATGCTAATGCCTCCAACAATGTATTTCAATTGTAATCCTTGCAAGTCTTCTTCTTTTCAATCCCTTGCATTAATTGCGAGGGAAATAACATTCCCCATCAATACCAACTTCTGCCTCCAATACATCCCTTAACCTAGCAATTTTCATTTTCACTCTCTTCAGGTGTTGGCATTGGGATTTCCTATATTTACAACAAAATCCACTAAATAAATATAAGTACATTAATATACAAATATATTATTACGGTACAAATGCCACCAAATTACATTGACCCCATATGTACTAGAGAATTAATCAATTTCATCATAGATTTATTAAAAAGCTATAACAATAGTCAACAATTAATCAACAAATCAAAACCATACATTTTTACCACATAAGTTTCAAAGCATGACTGTAAGCAAGTAATAAAATCAAACAATAAAAGAGAATTAGACCAAGAAAAATTGTATAGTAATTAAATGGAATTGAGTAGACATGTTCATACCTATTTCCTAGGGAACAATTTGTGTCCCCAAATGAAAGAGGGTCTACGGGTTAGGGATCCAATCTAGGTATTTTAAAAAGAGACAAAGTAATATTAAAAATTTGTAAACTTCAAAGGAAAAAATCTGAGCTATGCAGATAAAGAAATGGATTTGAGGCAGGTATCACGTAGAAAAAATACTAATAAATCATGCAATGAACAATTAGCATAAAAGGATTTTATAATTGTCGCACCTACAAGAAAATAGTCAAAAACACTCATCGTCATCGATCTTCTAATGAACGTTGACTATGTCAAAGTTGACCAACTCAGTGACCATTAAATTGTTTTCAAACGGTTAGTTGGCATTCTCTATGTTCGTCGATAGATAGACAAACTATCATCAAAATATTGACAGATATAGAAGTTCGTCGAAAGTATGACACTCATCGGGGCACCCAGAAAAAAAAAATGATTAAAATTTTAATATTATGTCCTAATTTTCGATGATATGATTGAATTTATCAAATTTTGAGCCCATATGTAGTAGTGACTATGGTCAAGCCTCTAGTCACTATTGGACACCAAGCTGACCAAATCCACTGCCTTCCACCCCCAAACTGATGGACATACATAGGTCGTCAATACGATAATTGCGCATATCTTGAGCATGTACAACTCAAGAATCCACACACATGGGATGAGACTGTCCATTATGTTCAACACAGCTACAATAGATTCCTCCATATCTCGATCGACCACAACCCTTTTTAGGTAGGCTTGATATTTCAACCATTGAGCCCATTGATGTAGCACTACTTGTTGCATCCACATATGAAGAATATTCCCATGCTCAATATAAGGCTGAAAAAGCCTCCAAATTCATTGAATGGATCCAACACATGCACCAACATGTCCATGGTATTTTTAAAAAATCCAATGCTAAGTACAATAAGCGTCATGATCAACACCGAGTTCCACATGCGTTTTGACTGGGAGACAAGGTTTGGTTGCATTTGTAGAAAGAACACCCTAAAGGACTCCATTTGCATCCACTTCTCTATGTCCCTTACACAATCACCAAGGTCATGGGTGACAATTATTTTGATTTAAGTATTCCCCCCTTCCTTGTCTTGCACCCAGTATTCAATGTGGACCTTCTTCGGCCCTATTTTCCACCACTATTGGACACATCAGAAGTGAAAGAGAAACTAACACCTACTGAGCTCAACCTTGACTGCATGGAATAGGAAACCATTGGTTGGATCATGGACACACATTTTAAGGGAACCCACCAATAGAATATCCAACTCTATCGAGTTTTCAAAGTAGGGCATCTACTACACCAAGGAAGGTGACTCACCAAGCGTCAAGTTCAGCAGAAGTTTTCCCATTTGAGGGGGGCACTCAATGAAATGGATACCATTTCTTCCTAATGGGGGAGGACTAATCAAAGTGGGCATCGGTGGCCACCCACCTATTCCATTGGCTCAAAATACATCTTCCATATTGACATTTTTTCTACAATTTGTTTGGGTCTTGAACTTATGGGTTCATTTTGAGGACCTAAACAAAATTTTGTTTGGCCTAGAAGCACCCAGTATATAGTCAAAGGAATGTACTATGCCATTCAAAATGTGTACTCCTTGGATATACCTTTTCGATGGGATACCGAGCACCCTAAATGTATATCATATGCAAAATTAATGCCCTCGGGAAGTTGACGTATCAACTAACCACATTGGGGCCTACAAACCTTTTGGAATTTCATCTTCTAGGTTTAGGATTTTGGATGTTTAGGGTATTCTCATTGATTCTTTATGTTAAAATGCATTTTCGGCCTCATTGTAATCATATTCTTGTGAATGTGCATAGTCGTCACATCTCTTCTCAAAGTTAAGCTACCACCATTCTAGCGAGTTCATTTCACTCTACATTTTTATAGTTCTGACATATTTCATTCATTAATAGAAATTGAGTATTAGTGTATCTATGTGTTTCTATCATATTTATGTATTTATTTCATCTCCTCATAAATATGGATCAATAATAAGCTAAGAATATCCTTCTACTATTAGAAACTGTATTCCCATTTTGAATGCAAGCTTTGATCCTTTTCACAAGTCCATCATCTCCTTAAATATGGGCAAATAATCATATACTTTGGACATAGTAAGAAATTGGATTTATTGAGTTATTTTTTGATATTCTTTTAATACATACTCTACTTATATTACCTCTTAAGGCCTTGTAAAAGTTAAATGCCACATTGATGAGATAAAATATTTTAATCTATTTAGTGTGTAGTGAGATAACTTGTAGATATGGATTCCTAAAAAATCTAACTTACTTTGTTACTATACTACTCCCTTTGAGGTCCTCCTTGGTCCATATTTCATGTAATACGGTCTTGACTTATATCTTATTATGTACTTCTAAAATGGATTTCTTAATTCTTTGAAAAAAAATTGTTGCAATTTAATCATGTATTCCCACTCACCATATCTAAATTAATAGCATGTTTTAGTGTCTTCATTCTAATTTTTAATTGATTTCATTATTTTTCATTCTTAATTGAATCCATTTCTATATTGAGTGATTATAATGGATAAAAAAAATCAAGGAAAATTTGAAAGGTTTTTAAAGATATTTCTCTACATTTATGAATCATATCTCTAATAAATTTATTGATATAAATTAGTGCATCTCATTTAAATTAATTCAAATTGAAAATATAACTTCACAAAATGAACCAAATGTTGGAATACTGAGAGGGGAGGTGAATCGGTATTATGGAATATTTTACCACTTTTAACCAAAACATGTAATCATTAACTCTATCAGTGGTATATCATCAATATATCATCAACAATACCAATCAACAGTGCATAAAAAATAACCACAGATACACAGTACACCAGAATTTATGTGGAAACCCAAATGGGAGAAAACCACAAGTTGTTTTCTTATATATCAAAGATTTCATTCATAGGAAGCACCAACTTCCAAATTCTCTAACACCAACTGGAAGGAGGCTCCAACCCCTTATTTACAGGATCCAACCTAAAGGAAACTACAACTCCCTGAATTCTCTAGCTACAACGGGAAGAAGGATCCAACCCCCTAGTTTATAAGATCCAACCTGAAGGAAGCTCCAACTCCATGTATTCTTCGGCTCCAACCAGAAGGAGGATATCACCCCCTGATTTAAAGACTCCAACCTAAAGGAAACTCTAACTCCCTATGTTATTTTTCACCAACAGTAAGGTGGCTACAACCCCCTTTCTTTTCCCCATCCTTCCTCCCTAAAATATAAATGTAGCCTCAACCTATCACTACAACTGATATTGTCACTTCCACTGTCACTGATATGTCAACCTGTCACTGTCACATATCATGCATCAACAATGCATCAACCATGTACCAAACCTTGTACCATATCATGCATCATCCATGTACCAAAACCTATACCATATCAAGCATGTACTAATACATGTACCAGATTAATCATGTACCAAGATATGACTTAAACCATGTACCATGAGATATGGCTCAACCACATACCGTATCACTCATGATATGTCTCAATCATGCCATACACCATGTACCATACCATAACATCAATGATGTGCCTCAACCATGTGCCTCAACCATGTACCAAAACATCAATGATATGTAGTGAACCATATACCTCAAGCATGTGCCAAGACCATGTACCAAATACCAAAATATATTTTATAAACAATGTACCATAACATAACCAAGATGCATCAATCACCACCAAGAAATATACCACATACATGTGTCAAATATGTGCCTCAAACCATGCACCAAATATGTGCCTCAAAGCAGATACCATTCATCCAAGATGTGACTCAAGCATATACCAAACATCTCCAAGACATGCCTTAAGCATGTGTCATGACATCAAGATATAAAAATAAAAATCATGCATACAAACATACCTCAGATACTGTAACAACCATGTTGTATCATCATACCATGCTGCAACATGGAACAAGAATCCTTCTTCAAATTTGCCTCAGCCTCGTAGGACTAACGCATGCATCACACAGGGCCTCATGTGACGAGTGTCATACAACCCGCGTGGGTGCCTCGTGGGACACCTATAACCTGACCTGCATGGGTCAGTTAAATTAGGGTTTTCTTGAAAAAACCCTCGCACACCTGCAATCCCGAAACTTTATCCTCCGCACTCCTTTGTTGCCTCATATTTTCCATCTCAGATTTTCCAATAGACCACTTACTCACTTAGAATATATTGAATAAACTTGTGTATGTGAATGTAGTAATGAGAGGATCCTTGGGGTGTATTTATACTTTTTCAAGTGACTTATTTCCTTAACTTAAGGTTCGACCTATACTTTCTTGTTTAACCACTTTATCCTTTAATTAATGACTTTTAACTTCTTGTTGCAACCGTTTAGGGGGTTCTTAACCATTCTTCGAAGTTTTCAATTTCATGAGGGAATAAATCCTCAACCATGAGGAACTACGTGGAGTACCACCTACCATTGGAAACAGAATGAGGAGGACTATCCATCTATGAGTTTGTTACATGGATTTGCATTTTCCTTCATCCTATTTTTACTCAAACAAATTCGCGCTTCATGACCACACCTCTGTGGATTATGGACTTCTACAAGGGTTGACATTAAATACAACCAACTTACCAACAATCTACCCCTTTGGAATTGATGGAAACACTCATATTCCCCCTATGACCATCACTTCTCATCTATCTCTTCTAATGTTTATCTCCCCCTTTGACATCAATGAAAAAGGGTATCTCCCCTTGGAGATGCGCCTCATGTCTTCATGCTTCTTATCTTTCTCTTTATCTTTCTCTCCCTTTCACATCGTGGGAAAAAATGGTAACTCCCCCTTTCGGTATGTCTCCCCATGTCTTCATGCTTTTTTCTTTCCCAATTTCTTTCTCTGACGATTTCTCTCCCCTTGACTTCTCTACAAGATGTTGTGTAGATCAATGTGGAGATTCTTGTACTTGATTCTTTTCATCTCTTCCGGTGCTTCTTTTCCATTGGTGTCTCCTCTTGTAATTCACTGAAATATATAAAAACAAAGTTCAAAGTTGCTTGAATTCAAATCTTCAAGGCTTGTCATTTGAATTGGCATCAATGACATAATCATCCAACAATCTTCTCTTGAAAATAAAACTCTTCATGATGGTTCCTTTTTGCCTTGTTGTTCCTTTACTACTTTCCTTCCTGTGACTAGATGGTTTCACATATCAATACGCTTTCATACACTATCATATATCTGTCTAGACCTGCCAAAGATCTCATGAATCCATCTTTGTCCATATGTTATAAAACTATCCATGATTCTGCTACTCAAATGCATACAATTTTGACCCATATGTTGTTGCTTAGACTCCACCTCTTCATCATTCACATTATTGGGATTCCTCAAGCCGGATGGCTTAGAAGAATACTTCAAACTACTCTGATGCTGAGTCATCTTCCTGTTCACATATAGATTCATCATCTTCTTGAATTTTGGCATCTTCCTCTTCATCATCCTTCTAAATTTTGAAATATTCATCTTGGCATGGAGATTCATCATGATCTTTTGTTGTTTCAAATCCTGTGAGTACGATCTCTTGGACTTTTTCTTCATTTACCTTCTCTTCTTGCTTTTCATTTCTTCTCCAAAACTTCTTGTATATGACATCAGTGTTTTCTTTCATGAAATTCTCCATCACACTTCTGCAGTTTTGAGCTATGTCTCCATAGTTGTGGAATTTGTAACATTCAATATTGTGGCGCTGCACATAAGCATCTCTTTCTTGAACATTTCTTCCATACGCTATTTAATTCACAACTTTATGTCCAAACTTATTACATGTAAAACAATGAACCAAAAAAAACTTTGATACCTAAAAGAAAGTGACCCTCTTTGTGATGTAATCCTTATGAATTCATGCCTTAGATTATCATGGTATTCTCTTTTGTTGTTTCCTTCTTGATAATTAAAGCTTCTCAAGGTATAAGGACTTCTTGGAAATATGCTTCTTCTATATTTATTCCTCTGATGATATTGTGTTCCTTCGATTGGTTGATCTTGTTGGATTATTGAGAGGGGGGGTGAATCAATAATAGAGCAATTGAATCCCTTTTTAACCATATAATCCAAGTGTTATATCAATGAAGCATTATAATCCAATAACTGCAGAGTAAATAAGAAATGAACAAATGAACAATCATACACATACACAGTACACCAGTGTTTTACATGGAAACCCAAATCGGGAGAAAACCACGGAATGATTTTTCTTATATGTCTTGAAGAATTACATTCATTGGAAGCACCAACTTCCTTTGTTTTCCAGTTGCAACTGAAAGGAGGCTCCAACCCCCTAGTTTCTCAGGCTACAACCTGAGGGAATCTCCAACTCCCCAATTCTCTGGCTACAACCAGAAGGAGGCTACAACCCCCTATGTTCTTCGACTACAACCGGAAGGTGTCTACAACCACCTGTCCTTGCCCCGTCCTGCCACCCTGAAGTAGAAGTAGAATGATGGAACCCCTGTCACACTATCACTGTGAGATATACCGCTGTAAACCTGTACCAATAAATCTAAACCATGCATCAACCTATACCTCAACCTGTAATCAACCTGTACCATAAACAAGTGCATCAGCCATGCACCAACATGTAATCAACCTGTACCAAGTGCATCAACCATGCACTAACCTATTATCAACCTGTACCATAAACAAGTGCATCCAACCATGTACCAAGTATGTACCAATCATGTGTCAACTACTCATCAACTATGACTCATCAATATGTACCAACATCATCAACTATACACCTCATGTATGTGCCAACTCATCAACTA
>ML795508.1:74018-87259 GCA_009831015.1 Picea engelmannii | reverse complement strand
TCTCTTAAACCACTTTGACTACTTTGACCTTTTGGGGCTTCTAGATGACATATGAGGATCCTCCAACTTCGTAAGGCCATAACTCTCAAACCGTGAGGAGTTATGTGATGTTCTACATACCACCAGAAATGGCATGACATGTAATATCCATATAGAATAATATTATCTGAAAATATATCATAACTCATACAGTTACCCATCAAACAAACTTGGGTCCATTACCCAAACCTGGGGTCTCCAACTTCTCATGGCCATAACTCTCTAACCGTGAGGAATAATGTGACGTTCCACATACCACCGGAAATGACATGACAAGCACTATCCATATAGGATATTTTCCCTGACAAATTCACTTTCCTTCATCTCACTATTCCACAATTAAGCATGGGTTCTCTTACTCCACAAAGCGTCTTCCCATGAGGGCTCTCACCATAAGGGGACCACTTTGGAGTTCAACCATATTTACTTCTTATCAACCATGAAAAAACAATAATGAGTCATATTTACATCAAACAATATTGGGTTCATTACCTAAACCTTTGTGTTACGGGGCTTTCTTCAAGGGTCGACATCAATGACAACCAACCTTAATCAACAGATCTTCTTCCATTACCTAAATATTCTTCTTTCAAGGCTTGGGACTTCTAATATATTATGTGTAACTCTTTTGTTTTGTTTCTTTCGTCAAGAGGGTTGAACCTTTCTCAAAATGAATTTTCGTGTATCCTAGTCTAGACTTGTCACTACATGGCCTTTGACTGTTGAGAATGTCTTCTAACACTTGAGAACTTTTCAAGTTCTTGTTGAACTTGTTGACTTCAACTCTCAATGACAGGACTTCTCCTTCAAGATTCTCACACTCTTTTTCTTTCTTCATCATATGAATCTGCATTACTGCTTTCGTTCTTTTTCCTTCTTCAAGTTGGATTTTCAAGGAGATGATTTATTTTTCAAGTCTTCTTTCTTGTTTCCTGAATTCTACTTCAAGATTGTTTAAATCTTCAAATCTTTCCTTAAGATGGATTGTAAAAATATTTTCTATCTTTTCTGCTTTTTTTACCTTTGTTTCTAAATGAGCAACTTCTTTGGGATATTGAGAACTCTCCTTTAGTTTGATCAGTTATTCTTTGAATGACTTGCTTTTCTTCCTTTCTCTTTTTAGCTCGCTTAAGGCACTGATAGTTCTGCTTCAAGATCTACTTCAACTTCTTCGTCACTTTCAGAGGTTCCTTTCCGAGTTTCCATTGCCATGAAGAGTACTCTTTTTTATTCATTGTCACTATCATCATCAACATCATCATATGAGGAACTGTCTTCTCTTGAGTAAAGGTTTTTCTCGAAGACTTTCATTTTATCTCCTTTCTTGTTTCCCTTTTGATATTTATTTTCTTTCTTGGGACCTTCTTCTTCATCACTATCTAACTTCTTAGCATAAATACATTTAGTAGAAAAATGATCAATTTATCACAATTAAAACATTTTAAGGGAATCATACATTTGTACTTGTTGGTTCCTCTTTTCAACTTCCATACAAAGTTGGCCATTTCTTCATCTATGTCTGAATCATCGTTGCAGCTGCAATTTGTCTTTGTCTTTTGCTTCTTCTTCTTTCTCTTCTTGGATGCCTTGAAATTTGCTTCCTTTCTAGATGGATTATCCTTCTATGTTCTCATTTCATAGGCTATAATAATTTCATGTAACTCATCCATGCTCAACATAGAAAGATATTCTATTTCTTCTAGGGCTGAAATCTTAGGATCAAATCTTATTGGTAGAGACCTTAGTACCTTTTAATAACATTCACTATTTCATCAACTCACAGAAAGTAAGTTGCAATGTCTTCATCTTCCTTCATCTTTGGTTGTTCAAATTGACCTCCATAAGTTTGAAGCTTGGCTCCTTTGACTTTGGCATCTCCTTCATTAATATTTGGAAGATTGTCCCAAACATATTTTACAGAGTCACAATGCATAAACTTGACATGTATTGTATCAACTAGGCCATTCAAAATAACATTTTTAACCCTCGAATTATTTTCACTCGTCTTAATTCGGTCTTTATTTGTTGGAGGAGTGGTAGGTGTTGTGTATCTGTCTACTACTTCTTGCCAAACATCAAATCCATGTTCTTGTACATAGGTTTTCATCCTTCTACTCTAGAAGGCATATTTTTTCCATCAAATTGTTGTATTCCAATCTTAGTGTATTTCATGATCTTCCTTCCATTGGTTAGACTATTTTCTTGAAAGACCTGCTCTGATCCCAATTGTTGGAATACTCAAAGGGGGGGTGAGCCAATATTATGCAATATTTTACCACTTTTAATTAGAACATGCAATCATTAACTTTATCAGTAGTATGTCATCAATATATGATGAGCAGTATCAATCAATAGTGCATAACAAATAACCACAGATACATAGTACACCAAAATTTACGTGGAAACCCAAATGATAGAAAACCACATAATTTTTTATTATATATCAAATATTAAATTCATAGGAAGCACCAACTTCCAAATTCTTCGACATCAACTAGAAGGAGGATCCAACCCCCTATTTACAGGCTCCAACCTAAAGGAAGCTACAATTCCCTGAATTATCCAACTACAACTGTAAGGAGGCTCCAACCCCCTAGTAACACATCATGCATCATCCATGTACCAAAACCTGTATCATATCAAGCATGTACTAAGACTCGTACCATATTAATCATGTACCAAGATATCACATAAACCATGTACCATGAGATATGCCTCAACCACATACCATATCACTCATGATATGTCTCAATCATGCCATACACCATGTACCATACCATAACATAAATAATGTGCCTCAAACACATACCATATCACTCATCATATGTCTCAATCATGCCATACACCATGTACCATACCATAACATCAATAATGTGCCTCAACCATGTGCCTCAACCAAGTACCAAAACATCAATAATATGCAATCAACCATATAACTCAAGTATGTGCCAAGACCATGTACCAAAATGTGTACCTCAACCATGCACCATGCCTCAACCAAACACCAAAATATATGTTATAAACAATGTACCATAGCATAACCAAGATGCATCATCATCACCAAGAAATATACCTCATACATGTGTCAAATATGTGCCTCAAACCATGCACCAAAGATGTGCCTCAAAGAAGATACCATTCATCCAAGACGTGCCTCAATCATATACCAAACATATCCAAGACATGCCTCAAGCATGTGCCATGACATCAAGATATAAAAATCAAAATCGTGCATACAGACATACCTCAAATCCTGTAACAACCATGTTGTATCATCATACCTTGCTGCAACATGGAACAAACATCCTTCTTCAAATATGCCTCATCCTCAAAAAACTAACATATAACACACGGCCTCGCATGACGAGCCTCATACAACCCGCAGGGCTTCCTTGCGGGACACCTATAGCCTGACCTGCAGGGATCAGCTAAATTAGGGTTTTCTCGGAAAAACCCTCACACACCTACAATCCCAAAACTTTCTCCTCCGCACTCCTTCGCTACCTCATATTGTTTGTCTCATATCTTCCAATAGACCACTTACTCACTTAGAAGATATTCAATAAAATTGTGTATGTGAATGTACTAATGAGAGGCTCCTTGGGGTGTATTTATACTTTTTCAAGTGACTTATTTCCTTAACTTAAGGGTCGACCTATTCTTTCTTTTTATAACCACTTTACCCTTTAATTAATGACTTGTAACTTCTTGTTGCAACCGTTTAAGGGCTTCTTAACCATTCTTCGGGGCTTTCAACTTCATGAGGGCATAAATCCTCAACCGTGAGGAACTACGTGGCATACCACCTACCATTGGAAACAACATGACAAGGACTACCCATATATGAGTTTGTTACATGCATTTGCATTGTCCTTCATCCTCTTTTTACTCAAACAACTTTGATCTTCATGACCACACCTTTGGGGCTTCTGGAATTCTCCAAGGGTTGAAATCAATGACAACCAACTTACCAACAATCTACCCCTTTGGAATTGATGGAAACACTCATACTCCCCATGTGACCATCACTTCTCATCTATCTCTTCTAATGTTTCTCTCCCCCTTTGACATCAATGACAATGGTTATCTCCCCTTGGGGTTGCTCCTCGTGTCTTCATGATTATGATCTTTCTCTTTCTCTTTATCTCCCTTTGACATCGTGGAAAAAAAGGGTAACTCCCCCTTTCTCTATGTCTCCCCCTGTCTTCATGATTCTTTCTTTCCCGGTCTCTTTCTCCAATGATTTCTCTCCCCTTGACTTCTTTGCAAGATGTTGTGTAGATCAATGTTGATATTCTTGTACTTTCTTATTTTCCTCTCTTCTGGTTCTTCTTGTACATTGGTGCTTCCTCTTGTAATTCAGTAAAATATATAAAAAAAACATTCAAAGTTACTTGACTTCAAATCTTAAGGCTTGTCATTTGAACTGACATCAATGACATAATCATACAACAATATTCTCTTCACAATAAAACTCTTCCTGATGGTTACATTTTGTCTTGTTGTGCCTTTACTACTTACCTTCCCGTGACTATCTAGTTACACATATCAATACTCTTTCATCCACTATCATATGTCTAGACCTGCCAAAGATCTCATGAATCTGTCTTTGTCCATATGTTATAAAACTATCCATGATTTTGCTACTCAAATGCATACAATTTTGACCCATCTATTGTTGCTTAGACTCCCCCTCTTCATCATTCACATTATTGGGAGTCCTCAAGCCGGATGGATTAGAAGAATAATTCAAACTACTCTGATGCTGAGTCATCTTCCTGTTCGCTTATAGATTCATCATCTTGCTGAATTTTGGCATCTTCCTCTTCATCATTCTTCTGAATTCTGACATCTTCATCGTGTCCTGTAGATTCATCATGATCTTGTGTTGTTGCAAATCATGTGAGTATGATCTCTTCGACTTGTTCTTCATTTACCTTCTCTTCTTTTTTTTCATTTCTTCTCCAAACCTTCTTGTATTTGACATCATTGTTTTCTTTCATGAAAGGCTCCATCACACTTCTGCAGTTTTGAGCTACGTGTCCATAGTTTTTGAATTTGTAACATTCAATTGTGGGGGGGCACATAATTATCTCTTTCTTGAAAATTTCTTCTATACGCTCTGTAATTCACAACTTTATGTCCAAAGTTATTACATGTAAAACAATGACCCAAAAAAAAACTTTGATACCTTAAAGAAAGTGACCCTCTTTGTGATGTAATCCTTCTGAATCCATGCCTTAGCTTATCACGGTATTCTCTTTTGTTGTTTCCTTCTCGATGGTTAAAGCTTCTGAAGGTATAAGGACTTCTTGGAAATATTCTTCTTCTATATTTATTCCTCTGACGATATTGTGTTCCTTCGATTGATTGATCTTCTTCCATTACCTAAATATTATTCTTTCAAGGCTTGGGACTTCTGATATCTTATGTGTAACCCTTTTGTTTTGTTTTTTTCGTCAAGGAGGTTGAACCTTTCTCAAAATGAATTTTAATGTATCCTAGTCTAGACCTGTCACTGCATGGCCTTTGACTGTTAAGAATGTCTTCTGACACTTGAGAACTTTTCAAGTTCTTGTTGAGCTTGTTGACTTCAACTCTCAATGACACGACTTCTTCTTCAAGCTTCTCACACTCTTTTTCTTTATTGATCATATGGATCTGCATTACTTCTTTCGTTCTTTTTCCTTCTTCAAGTTGGATTTTCAAGGAGATGATTTATTTTTCAAGTCTTTTTTCTTGTTGCCTGAATTCTACTTCAGGCTTGTTTAAATATTCAGATCTTTCCTTAAGATGGCTTGTAAAAGTATTTTCTCTCTTTTCCACTTCTTTTACCTTGGTTTTTAAATGAGAAACTTCTTTGGGATTTTGAAAACTCTCCTTTAGTTTAATTAGTTCTTCTTTGAATGACTTTCTTTTCTTCCTTTCTCTTTTTAGCTCGCTTAAGGCACTGATAGTTTTTCTTCAAGATCTACTTCACCTTCTTCGTCACTTTCAGAGGTTCATTTCTAAGTTTCCATTTCCATGAAGAGCACTCTTTCTGAGTCACTGTCACTATCATCATCATCATCAGATGAAGAACTGTCTTCTCTTGAGTAAAGGTTTTTCTTGAAGACTTTCCTTTTATCTCCTTTCTTGTTTCCCTTTTGATATTTCTTTTCTTTCTTGGGACCTTCTTCTTCTTCACTATCTGACTTCTTAGCTTAAGGACATTTAGTAGAAAAATGATCAATTTTTCCACAATTAAAACATTTTAAGGTAATCATACCTTTGTACTTGTCGGTTCCTCTCTTCAACTTCCTTACAAAGTTGTCCATTTCTTCATCTACCTTTGAATCATAGTTGCAGTTGAAGTTTGACTTTGTATTTTTCTTATTCTTCTTCATCTTCTTGGATGCCTTGAAATTTGCTTCCTTCCTGGATGGATTATCCTAATCTGTTCTCATTTCATAGGCTATAATAATTACATGTAACTCACCCATGCTCAACGTAGCAAGATCTTATCTTTCTTCTAGGGATAAAATTTTAGGATCAAATCTTATTGGTAGATACCTTAGTACCTTTTGAACAATGACTGGCTCTTTGATTTCTTCTCCCAAACCTTTAATAGCATTCACTATTTCATCAACTCATAGAAAGTAAGTTGAAATGTCTTCATCTTCCTTCATCTTCAATTGTTCAAATTGACCTCTGTAATTTTGAAGTTTGGCTCCTTTGACTTTGGCATATCCTTCATCAATATTTTGAAGTTTGTCCCAAATATCTTTTACACAATCACAATGCATAAACTTGACATATACCACATCAACTAGGCCATTCAAAATAACATTTTTAACCCTCGAATTGTTTTCAATGAGATTATTTCCATCTTTATTTGTTGGAGTGGTAGGTTTTGTGTATTTGTCTACTACTTCTTTCCAGACATCAAATCCATGTGCTTGTACATAGGTTTTCATCCTTATGCTCTAGAAGGCATATTTTTTTCCATCAAATTGTGGTATTCCAATATTAGTGTATTTCATGATCTTCCTTCTATTGGTTAGACTTTTTTCTTGAAAGACATACTTTGATCCCAATTGTTGCAATACAAAGAGGGGGGTGAGTTAATATTATGCAATATTTTACCACTTTTAATCAAAACATGTAATCATTAACTTTATCAGCAACATGTCATCAATATATCATGAGCAGTATCAATCAACAATGCATAACAAATAGCCACAGATACACATTACACCAAAATTTACTTGGAAACCCAAATGATAGAAAACCATGGATTTTTTTTATTATATATCAAAGATTACATTCATAGGAAGCACCAACTTCCAAATTCTCTAGCACCAACTGGAAGGAGGCTCCAACCCCCTAGTTTACAGGCTCCAACCTAAAGAAAGCTCCAACTCCATGTATTCTCTGACTCCAATTGGAAGGAGGATACGACCCCTTGATTTACAAGCTCCAACCTAAAGGTAGCTCCAACTCCCTATGTTCTCTGACACCAATCAGAAGGAGGCTATGACCCCCTGATTTACAAGCTCCAACCATAAGGAAGATCCAACTCCCTATGTTCTCTGGCACCCACCGGAAGGAGGCCACAACCCCCTTTCCTTGCCTCGTCCTATCACCCTGAAATATAAGTGTAGACTCAACCTGTCACTACCACTGATAATGTCACGTCCACTATCACTGATATATCAACCTGTCATTGTCACATATCATGCATCAACCATGTACCAAAACATGTACCATATCATGCATCATCCATGTACCGAAACATGTACCATATACAACATGTACTAAGACTTGTACCATATCAATCATGTACCAAGATATGCCATAAACCATGTACCATGAGATGTGCCTCAACCACATACCATATCACTCATGATATGTCTCAATCATGCCATACATCATGTACCATACCATAACATCAATGATGTGCCTCAACCAAGTACCAAAACATCAATGATATGCAGTCAACTATATACCTCAAGCATGGACCAAAACCATGTACCAAAATGTGTACCTCAACCATGTACCATGCCTCAACCAAATACCAAAATATATGTTATAAACAATGTAGCATAACATAACCAAGATGCATCAATCACCGCCAAGAAATGTGTAATACCCTGTTTCCCCCAGTCTACAAAAACAACTATATTAGCCAAGAACTATGGCAAACTCAAAGATGTGAATGTTTGATTTGACAGACCTTTGTATAAAAGGTCGATGAATGTAAATTATGTTATGATTATGTGTTGCATGACTGCTGGGAGGGGGGTGTCCTAAAACAGACCACGATGGCTAATGAGAGGTGGTGGAAGGGACATGGAATGGTTTCATTAAATTCCATCGAGCCAGTACCGTACTGGTTTTTACTTGCTCAAATACCAAAGCAACTCTCTAACCCTGGAATGGATTTCCCTTCAGATTGGTAGGTGGGGAGGCTCCTCAAGAGTTAATGAGGGGATGGGGGTGAACCACCCATCCATAACAACTCCCAGACCTGACCACGAATGAGGAAATTCATGCCACACGCAATCTTGTAGAGAAAAGGCAAGAGAGGAAGTGTGGTAAGGGAGGAGGGGAGAACACGCGCGACAGGGATCGCGGAAGAGAACTGGAGAAAACTCTGGAAACACATAGAGTTATGAACATAGGAGAAGGAGAGTAACCTTCGTCCTTGACTTCTGTTGAGTTGGGAGTAGGAGATTGAATATCAAGCATCGTGGTCTAGCTCGGGGGTGGCTAGTGGTAAATCTGTTTGGAGTCACTGAGCCTGCGGTTGGGTGGAAACAAGCACCCCTCTCAGCAGTCACGTCACACCTAGTGTTTCTAATAAGTGTTTATATCTTGTATCTTGAATTGAATATCCTGGATGCATGCTCATGTTTATACGCTCATAAATGGTTTCTCTATTGAAGTGTTTGCCTTGTGTTTTGAACTAAAATAATGGATGCATGCTTATACTCATATGACCATAATCGGTTTATGTATAGAATGAATAAGTTCAAAATATGAGTCTGTTCCCTTGAGATTTGTTCCATCTACTTGACTCGCGCTATGTCCTGGTTTGATTTCCCGAAGGCACCTCCTTCTGGGAAGTTCCCTCACATTCTAGAGCCGGAGTGAGTACCTTGAAAAGACTACCATTTTAGTAAACCCACGAGTTTACTTTACCCCTGACACAAAGTTCATAGCTCGGTCAATTAGGAAGGCTTTTCAGTCAGGTCACCAAGCCTAGGGATAATTACCCAAGAACCCGCTGAAGGATCATGTGATCTGAGTCTGGAAACCTTGTACAAGAGAGAGTAGTTCTCTTAGGTTTTCGGCGTTTCGGCACCCGGGAAACCAAAGGGTAAGGCCCCTCATTTTCGCAAGTCACGAAATACCGGTACCCGAAACCTCGACGCGCTCTGTGGATGAGTCGGTTTAGCGTGAATAGGTTTCGGCGTTTTGGCACTCGAGAAACCCAAGGGCAAGACCCCTCATCTTCGCCAGTCGTGAAATCTCGGTATGAGAAACCCCGAATCGGTTTAGCGTGAATAGGTTTCGACATTTTAGCACCCAAGAAACCCAAGGGCAAGACCCCTCGTCTTCGCCAGTCGCGAAATCCCAGTATGTGAAACCCCGAATCGGTTTAGCGTGAATAGGTTTCAGCATTTCGGCACCAGGGAAACCCAAGGGAAAGACCCCTTGTCTTTGCCAGTCACGAAATCCCAGTATGTGAAACCCCAAATCGATTTAGCGTGAATGGGTTTCGGCGTTTCAGCACCTAGGAAACCCAAGGGCAAGACCCCTCGTCTTCGCCAGTCGTGAAATCCCGGTATGTGAAACCCCAAATTGGTTTAGCGTGAATGGGTTTCGGCGTTTTGGCACCCGGGAAACCCAAGTGAAAGACCCCTCGTCTTCGCCAGTCGCGAAATCCTGGTATGCAAAACCCTGATGCGCTCTGTGAATGAGCCCTAGGTCATCGGATAGGGTCTTGTGGTAGGAAGGAGGAGTCCCGAAAGAATCCGGACTACCCATTTGTAGGGATGCATGGCGAAGATCTAAGGCCATCGGGGTTCTGGACATGAGAGGAATAGGAGTGAATACCTCGCCAGAAATCCTGAAAGGTAGAATGTCGGGATTTAATCTGGGTCGTTTATCAAGTCGACGATATGGACCAAAGATCCGGATGATACCAGGATTTCGGGTTCCGGGGATTCGAAAGGGAAAGGAGGAACACTTGCATCGCGATTCCCGGAATCGAGAAACCCCAAAAGAATTTAGAGGAATAGCACCAGGTCATAGGACCGGTCGTATGAAAATCGACCCAAGGGAGGACCTAAGGATTTGTTAGACCCTTTCGGGTTTCGGCATTTCGAAAGACAGAGAATAGGGGAACGCTTGCATCGCGATTCCCCGAATCGTGAAAGCCGGAAGCACCTTTTTGGTAAGGCATGTGGTCATAGCCAATGATCACATGGAGGATAAGGGAAGGGATGGTCTGCGCTAGGCCCCATAGAAATTCGGAGATTCTGTCCCTCGAAGAAAAAACAAAAAGAAAAAGAAAATCTTAGTTGTTGTAGTGGGTGTGTGACAAATTGGTATCAGAGCATGGTTACAGCACTTGGCCTCCTTGGGCTCATGAATGAGTTGCGCAGAAATTCCATTTGAAGTACTCTTAAAAGGAGTAACCCTCTACCTTAACCCCCTTTATCAAAATCCGAAGTTAAGAATGAAAATTTCCTATTGTGTGTATGCATTTGAAAAACATGAATTATGCATTGATTGTGAATGAAAATAATGTTGACTAACAACAAGTGTTTTTCTTGCACAACAAGCGGACGATCAACCACGTGAAACTGCAGACGCATAGAATGGTGACGCACCACGAAGTGGGGGATGGATCCCACAATAGAGACAAAGAGTCTGATGAAAGAAGAGTGGTAGAGACGCCTCCAGATCTAGCTGAGACTGTGAGAAGCCTCATGGTCGAACTACAGAGTTGCAAGGCCGACAACGAGAGGTTGATAAAAGAGAAAGAGAAGCAAACGGAAATTAATGCAGTCTTGTTGCAGAGTTTATCCGACATACAAATATAATTGCAGCATGGACCTGACACCAGTCACGCAGACCAACGACAGACAAAGAGAATTTGAAGCCCCACCTAAGATGTGGAAACGTGGTCTTTTAAGTGGCCCCACTAGGAGGAGCACTTAGAGAAAGGTTCACCCCAGAGATAAGGGACACACGTCGAACGATTCCTCTGAAAAGGAAACTAGCGACTCAGAGGGATCTTCTAGTAGCAGAACTAGTTCTTATTCCCGAAGAAAACGAAAGAAGTGAAATCATTCCAAAAAATCATAATCTCAAAGAATTCAAGAAGGCCAAACCACCCTCTTTCGACGGTGAAATAAAGAAGGGAGAGGAAGCGGAGGCCTGGCTATTTGGACTAAAGAAGTATTTCAGAGTCCATGACTTCTCAGAAAACTTGAAGGCCCGAGAAGCCACTTTCAACTAGAATGGAAAGGCTTCCATTTGGTGGGAAGACCTTAAGAATGTAAAAGGGATTCACGAAGAAGACCTATCTTGGGAACGGTTTGAGAAATACTTCAGGAAGAAGTATCTATCGGAAAAGTATTTGACGAAAAGACTAAAGAATTATATGAACTCAATCTGGGGCAACACACCATAGAGGGATATGTCAGCAGATTCCTCGATTTGTTGAGGTACGTACCCTATATAAAAGAAGAAAAAGAAAAGGTGCAACGATTCATCAGTGGACTACCTAAGGACTATCAGAACAGGATTGAGTTTGACAAGCCAAAGACCCTAGAAGACACTATCTGAAAGGAAAGATATTGTTATGAACAGCTTGGGCATTGGACAGAGCCTTGTGAAGGCTGGAAGCAAAAGAATAGTTTGGGATTCCAGAAAAAGGGGTTTAAATCCCCAAGATTTAAAAACTATAAACAGGACTCAAGGATGAGCTTCCCAACTCGAAGTGTACACCAGCATAATTTCCCCTCCCAGAGCGGAAATAAACCTTTTGGATCTACCCCAGGAAAGATTGATAACCCGGAGAAAGAACCCTTGAAATGTTGGGTTGTGGAGAAGAACATCTACTGAGGGACTGCCTGCACCGACAATAGAATAGTCGGAGAATTTACAACATTTGAGAAGCTACCACCGTCAATGACGTGGCAATGAGTATGCCACAAATTTATGCAGTCGTGGATAATAAACAAGCTGACCACCAAGCTTCAGTGGTGGAGATGGAAGGTATGATCACCAACCATCTAGTGTCTATTTTAATTGACCCTGGTTCAAATTTGAGTTATATAGATCCTAAGGTTGTTGATAAGTGTAACTTATCAACCACATAAACACGCCAAGCCATGGTTGGTACAGTTAGCCACTAGCACCAAAAGAAAGGTAGCAGAGGTCATACCAGCTTGTCAATTCACTATGGATGAATTCCCCACCCAAGCAACCCTTAACATACTACCCCTAGGATCGTATGACTTGTTGATTGGTATGGACTGGCTACCGACATATAAAGCCAAACTGAACTGTCACCATAAGACCTTAGAATGTGTAAGTGAAGAAGGAAGAAGGATAACTCTTCAAGGGATCCAAAAACTTGTCTTGGTGAGACGAATATCAGCCCTTCAAATGAGAAAGTATTGCAGAAAGGGATGTCCACTATATGCGATATAGGTGTTGGAATCAGTTGAAGATGACAAACCAAGCCTTGAAGACCACCCAACACTAAGAGAATATAGAGATGTGTTTCCGGAAGCGGTACTGGGTTTACCTCCAAGAAGGGACATTGACTTCTTGATAGAACTTGCACCAGGAGCGGTGCCAGTGTCTAGCACACCCTACAGGATGAGCACACTCGAGCTATTTGAGCTTAAATTACAACTAAAAGAAATGATGGACAGAGGCTATATCCGGCCCAGCGTGTCTCCATGGGGAGCACCAGTCCTGTTTGTGAAAAAGAAAGATGGTACCCTCCGACTGTGCATAGATTATAGACAACTCAATAAGGTAACCATAGAGAAAAAGTACCCCTTACCCAGGATCGATGACCTATTCGATCAATTGGGAGGTGCTTCCATCTTCTCAAAGATTGACTTGAGATCTGGATACCATCAAGTCTGAATCAAGGGTGAAGACATCCACAAAACTGCCTTCAGGACGAGATA
>ML795508.1:38971-73968 GCA_009831015.1 Picea engelmannii | reverse complement strand
AGCAAATTCCTAGACAAATTTGTACTGGTTTTTATTGACGATATATTAATTTACTCCAAGAATAGAGATGAACATGAGGAACATCTTAGACTTGTGCTTCAAGTGCTAAGAGAACATCAGCTCTATGCCAAATTTAGCAAGTGTGACTTTTTCCAGAAGCAAATACATTACTTGGACCATGTCATATCTGAAGAGGGAGTGGCAGTAGATCCTGACAAGATCAGGTCTATCATGGAATGGCCTACCCCAAGGGATGTTTTGGATATCAGATCCTTTATGGGCTTAGCAGGATACTATAGGAGATTTATAAAAGGATTCGCCAAGATTGGTTGTCCAATCACTGCCCTCCAGAAGAAGGGAGCTAAATTCACGTGGACACAAGAATGTGAAGAAATATTTCAATCCCTGAAACACCTTCTGACCCATGCACCTGTGTTGAAGATCGTTGATCCCAAAAATGACTTCCTCGTGTGCACAAATGCCTGTAAGGAAGGGCTTGGAGGATTCCTTATGAAATAAGGAAGTGTAGTCTGCTATGAATCCCAAAAATTGAATGAGCACGAAGCCAACTATGTGACCCATGTCTAGAGCTGGTCGCCATAGTGCATGCCTTAAAAATGTGGAGGCATTACCTCCTGTGAAGGAAATTTGTACTTATGACAGACCACTGTGGATTGTGATATCTGTTTGACCAACCAAAGCTCAATTCCAGACAAGCTAGGTGGATGGCCCTCCCTAGTGAGTTTGATTTTGAATTCAAACATGTTAAAGGAAAGGAAAATAAGTTGGTCGATGACCTTAGCAGAAGTATGAAAACAATTCACCTGGCAGCGGTGAGCACCTGCGAGACGAATGTCAAAGAACGATTCAGGAATGCACAAGACACAGACACATTCTTCCAGACCGTAACCTCGTTCCTAGAGAAAGAAGCCACAGGGATAAAATATGAAGGCTACCAGATGATAGATGGAGGTCTGCTAACTTACAGAAACATATTGTATATTCCAGATTGTGACGACTTGAAGAGGTTCATAATGGATGAACTACATAAAAGACCATATACTGGTCATCTAGGATACCAGAAGATGATCACGGCCACCAGGAAACAATTCTATTGGTCTGGATTAAATAAAGACATAGCTAACTATTTATCTAAGTGCATAGAATGCCAACAGGTTAAAGCAGAACACCGACACCCAGCAGGATTATTACAACCTCTACCAATCCCGTAATGGAAATTGGAAACCATTTCCATGGACTTCATCACCGGATTACCAACATCGACCAAACATAATGATGCCATCATGGTAGTGGTGGATAAATTGAGCAAGTCCGCCCATTTTATCCCCGTCAAATCGACTTGCAAGGCAATAGATATCGCCAGCATATTCATGAAGGAAATATTCAAACTACATGGTATGCCTAAAAAGATCGTGTCTGACAGAAACACGAAATTTACTTCCAACTTTTGGAAATCCTTGATGGTTGGTCTAGAGACCAAATTATTGTTTAGCACAGCCTATCATCCTCAAACCGATGGACAGACGGAAAGAGTGAACCAAATATTAGAAGACATGCTAAGAATGCATGTAATGCATCAACCTAAAAAGTGGGAAGATTACCTGCCACTGGTGGAATTCGCCTACAACAACAGCTACCAAGAATCCCTGAAGACGAGTCCTTTCGAAGTCCTCTATGGTAGACCGTGCAACACTCCAGTCAGTTGGAGTAACCCGGAAAACAGAATTACTATTGGACCCGACATGTTGAAATAAATGGAACAACAAGTGATTCAGATTAAACAAAACCTAAAGGTCGCTCAGAACAGACAAAAAAGTTACGCCGACCGAAAGAGAACTCCAAGAGAATTCAAGACAGGAGACCACGTATATCTCAAAGATAGGCCCAGGAAGAGTTCCCTGAGGATGGGAGCTTGTGCAAAGTTGGCACCTCAGTATTGCGGACCCTTTGAAGTTATAGATAGAGTGGGACCTGTAGCCTATAGGCTAGCACTTCCTCCCACAGTAAAAGAACATAATGTTTTCCATGTTTCATTATTGAAGAAATATGTACACGATTCTAATCATATAATTGACTGGTATGTGATCCAGGTGCAACCGGAGGGAGAATTCCTGCCAGAACCTCAATGCATACTGGACAAAAAGGAAACCCCACTCAGGAGCCGAACCATTGCATAGGTCAAGGTGCAGTGGAAACATTTTGGCCCAGATGAGGCTACATGGGAAATGGAAGATGCCATGAAACAGGCATATCTGATTTTGTTTACTTCTATACATACACGTCATATTGATAGATAGAACATCGAGGACGATGTTCCTTTAAGGGGGGGGGAATTGTAACACCATGTTTCCCCCAGTCTGTAAAAATAACTATATTGGCCAAGAACTATGGAAAACTCAAAGATGTGAATGTTTGATTTGACAGACCTTTATATAAAAGGTCGATGAGTGTAAATTATGTTATGATTATGTGTTGCATGACTGCTGGGAGGGGGATGTGCTAAAAGAGACCACGATGGATAATGAGAGGTGGTGGAAGGGACCTGGAATGGTTGCATTAACTTCCACCGAGCCAGTACCGTACTGGTTTTTACTTGCTAAAATACCAAAGCAACTCTCTGACTCTGGAATGGATTTCCCGTCAGATTGGTAGGTGGGGAGGCTCCTCAAGAGTTAATGAGGGGATGGGGGTGAACCGCCCATCCATAAAATCTCTCAAACCTGACCACGGACAGGGAAATTTGTGCCACACGCAATCTTGTAGAGAAAATGAAAGAGAGGAAGTGTGGTAAGCGAGGAGGGGAGAACACGCGCGACAGGGATCACGGAAGAGAACTGGAGAAAACTCTGGAAACACAGAGAGTTCTGAACATAGGAGAAGGAGATTAACCTTCGTCCTTGACTTCCGTTGAGTTGGGAGTAGGAGACTGAATCTCAAGCATTGTGGTCTAGCTTGGGGGTGGCTAGTGGTAAATCTGTTTGGAGTCACTAAGCCTATGGTTGGGTGGAAACGAGCACCCCTCTCAGCAGTCACATCACACCTGTTGTTTCTGATAAGTGTTTATATCTTGTATCTTGAATTGAATATCCTGGACACATGATCATGTTTATATGCTCATAAATGGTTTTTGTATTGAAGTGTTTGCCTTGTGTTTTGATCGGAAATAATGGATGCATGCTTATACTCATATGACCATAATCGGTTTATGTATAGAATGAATAAGTTCAGAATACGAGTTTGTTCCCTTGAGATTTATTCCATCTACTTGACTCGCGCTATGTCCTAGTTTGATTTCCTGAAGGCACCTCCTTCCGGGAAGTTCCCTCGCATTCCAAAGCCGGAGTGAGTTCCTTGAAAAGACTACCGTTTTAGTAAACCCACGAGTTTACTTTACCCCTAGCACAGAGTTCATAGGTCAGTGAATTCGGAAGGCTTTTTAGTCAGGTCACCAAGCTTAGGGATAATTACCCAAGAACCCGCTGAAGGATCATGTGATTTGAGTCTGGAAACCTTGTACAAGAGAGAGTAGTTCTCTCAAGTTTTCAGCGTTTCGTCGTTTCGGCACCCGGGAAACCAAAGGGTAAGACCCCTCGTTTTCGCAAGTCGCAAAATCCCGGTATCTGAAACCCCGACGCGCTCTGTGGATGAGTCGGTTTAGCGTGAATAGGTTTCGGCGTTTCAACACCCGGGAAACCCAAGGGCAAGACCCCTCGTCTTCGCCAGTCGCGAAATCCCGGTATGCGAAACCCTGAATCGGTTTAGTATGAATAGGTTTCGGCGTTTCGGCACCCGGGAAACCCAAGGGCAAGACCCCTCATCTTCGCCAGTCACAAAATCCCGGTATGCGAAACCCCGAATCAGTTTAGCGTGAATAGGTTTCGGAGTTTTGGCACCCGGGAAACCCAAGGGCAAGACCCCTCGTCTTCACCAGTCGCGAAATCCCGATATGTGAAACCCCGAATCGGTTTAGCATGAAATGTGTTTCGACGTTTCGGCACCCGGGAAACCCAAGGGCAAGACCCCTCATCTTCGCCAGTCGCAAAATCCCGGTATGTGAAACCCCGAATCGATTTAGCGTGAATGGGTTTCGGCGTTTTGGCACCCGGGAAACCCAAGGGCAAGACCCCTTGTCTTCGCCAGTCGCGAAATCCCGGTACGCGAAACCGAGATGCGCTCTGTGAATGAGCCCTAGGTCACTAGACAGGGTCTTTTGGTAGGAAGGAGGAGTCCCAAAAGAATCTGGACAGCCCATTTGTAGGGACATGTGGCGAAGATCTAAGGCCACCGGGGTTCTGGACATCAGAGGAATAGGAGTGAAGACCTCACCAGAAATCCCGAAAGGTAGAATGTCGGTATTTAATCTGGGTTGTTGATCAAGTCGACGATCTGGACCATAGATCCAGATGATACCGAGCTTTCGGGTTCCGGGTATTCGAATGGGAAAGGAGGAACGCTTGCATCGTGATTCCCCGAATCGCGAAATCCCGAAAGCATTTAGAGGAATAGCACCAGGTCATAGGACCGATCGTATGAAAAGCGACCCAAGGGAGGAGCTAAGGATCTGTTAGACCCTTTTGGGTTTCGACATTTCAAAAGACAGAGAACAAGGGAACGCTTGCATCGTGATTCCCCGAATCGCAAAAGTCGGAAGCGCCTTTTTGGTAAGACCTATGGTCATAATCAACGATCACATGGAGGAGGATAAGGGAAGGGATGGTCTGCGCTAGGCCCCATAGAAATTCGGGGATTTTGTCCCTCGAAGAAAAGACAAAAAGAAAAAGAAAATCTCAGTTGTCGTAGTGGGTGTGTGACAAAATGCACCTCATACATGTGTCAAAGATGTGCCTCAAACCATGCACCAAAGATGTGCCTCAAAGCAGATACCATTCATCCAAAATGTGCCTCAAGAATATACCAAACATCTCCAACATATACCTCAAGCATGTGCCATGACATCAAGATATAACAATCAAAATCATGCATACAAACATACCTCAGATCATGTAACAACCATGTTGTATCATCATGACTTTCTACAACCTTGAACAAGCATCATTCTTCAAATCTACCTCAGCCTCGCAGGACTAACCCATGCATCACGCAGGCCCTCGCGTGATGAGCGTTATACAACCTATGGTGGGGCCTCGTGGGACACCTGTAGTCTGACCCACGGGGGTCAGCTAAATTAGGGTTTTCTCAGAAAAACCCTCGCACACCTACAATCCTAAAGCTTTCTCTTTCGCACTCCTTCGTTGCCTCGGATTCGTCGTCTCAGATTCGCCAATAGATCACTTGCTCACTTAGAAGATATTCAATAAACTTGTGTATGTGAATGTACTAATGAGAGGTTCATTGGGGTGTATTTATACTTTTTCAAGTGACGTATTTCCTTAACTTAAGGGTCGGCCTGTACTTTCTTGTTATAACCACTTTACCCTTTAATTAATTACTTATAAATTCTTGTTGCAACCATTTAGGGGCTTCCTAACCATTCTTCGGGGCTTTCAAATTCATGAGGGAATAATTGCTCAATCATGAGGAACTATGTGGCATACCACCTATCGTTGGAAACAACATGACGAGAATTATCCATGCATGAGTGTGTTACATGCATTTGCACTTTTGTTCATCCTCTTTTTATTCAAACAACTTCGTACTTCATGACCACATCTCTAGAGCTTCCGAACTTTTCCAAAAATTGGCATCAATGACAACCAACTTACTAACACCAAATACCTCACAACATTAATAATCATTTAAACTAACCCATAAAATTATTTATATAAAATCTTATTTTTACTCATATAAGAGAGATGATCAATACATATATAATTAAATCTTATTACAAATGATGCACTTATTGATTGTGTTTTCCACACAAATTAATATCGACATTATTTTAGTCAAATAAAAAGGTGAGTGGACATTCATATATTAATAATATTGAGTAGAGGAAAATGAACTCGCCAAGCTTCCAAAGGTCAAAAAAATGATCAATATGATCATTAAAAACTTAGACATCATAAAGAATAAGGAAGCAACATAATAATACATCAAAGTCATTGATGTTCTCTATGTTTAATGATGTTGGGTTTGGAGATTATTGTAAATGGAAGTGCGTTTTTAACCCATTTAAATTAAATATGAGAAATAACCACAAACACGCATTTTTTACCATTTTACGGATAGAAAAATATTATTATTTAATTTTAAAAGTAACCAGCTTTAGTTTCCAAGTCATTTTTTTTAAATAAGTGAAATTTATATATATAATATTATTTGCCTAAACGCATTATGATTATTGCCTAAACTCATTATGATACTTTATGTATAGTAAATAAAGGTCATGAAAAGTCGTGAAATGTCTTTATGTATCTATTTAAAAATATGAATTACCATATATTTTTATTTTGTTGTGAATGAGTAATAAATGATTATCTACAAAGATTTCTCATTAATATAAAGTGTCATAGAGATCTTTAGGCAAATAACCCATTATTAAGCTTCAAGTTGATGCTCATGATATTATTTTCACAAAACATATATAAAATGCATTTCTGTTTTTGAAACACATTATAACAAAATTAACAATCCTTAAAAGAATGGCAAGGTCTTTCATATTAATTTTCAAAATAACTATTTCTATAATATGGGATATTCAATAAAGTTGAAAAAATAATTTATTTATTTATTTTTATTTTTTTTAAGAAAAAATGTAATTATAATATCGATGTATAAATTTAGTGCATCCACTCTCTACTAATTGTATGAAAAAAAATTTATTACTAATTAGAATAAAGATTAATAATTGATCATGGAAGATAAATAAAACTTAAATAAGTACAATATAGAAATAAATCAATATCAATGCAAAGCATTGTAGATCTTTATCATCTAATTGCTTTTCACTTTCCTCATTTTATCTTTCCTGACCAGGATCTCCTCTTCAAATTTGTTAATGGAATTGACATCCCAAATACAAGGCACCTTTATGATTTTTGCTGCTAATTTAGGAAGATGTTGACTAATATACACCAAATATTGATATGTCATATATCTCTCCACCATAGATACCTCGAGATGTGCTATTTTTCTAACGAAGGCCTTCAATGACTTCAAGTGCCTCTCCACCATCCACAATGATCTTGTGTGTACAGGTCCAGGCATTTCAATATCATCAACTTGGTGTATGAGATAGTGTTCTTGTTCATTGAAAAATGTCGAAGAAATATACTTTTTCATTTCACACATTAGCCGAGGAATTTCCCTCCTCCAATATTTTATATCTTCTTTATGGATTTCTTTAGATGACAACCACCTACACATGATATAACAAATCAAATCATAGGTTTCAACAACAACGTGTATACATTGAAAGTAAAACAAATGTCGACAAGTTGAGAAACAATGGTTTTCCATATAAATCATTAATATTTACCTCATGTATTTTCCAAGATCATATATAATTTGTTTTACATTTTTTTAAAAGAAGTCAAGGAGAGATAAAGGTAGAACATATTGTAATAATAAAGGGATCATTAATTTTTTGGAAAAGAAAACCAAATAATAATATTAAAAACTCATATATTTACCAATATAGAAAAATACCAAAATAATTACCTTAATGAAGGTATGTTAGTTGCGAGTTTTCACCCCACCAAATTCACGTTTATTCATTAAGATATTTTTTATGTTTGAAGCAAATCTCGTGGGAAATTTAATTTTTTGAATGACCTCTTTTATATAATTTCTTTCCTTCTTTGTAAAAAAACATGGAATACTATTTCGGTGTACATTTTTGTTTGAATAAATCACATTTTGCAGTGCATGATTGGCTTCCTGAATGTCAGTACAAATTTTGACATTTTTTTCTTTGTCACTCCTTCCATCTATGATTCTCCATAAATTTTTTGTTACATTCTTCCTGATATGCATTGTATCAAACAAATGAGCTATTTGTAGGTGCTCATAATAGGGAAACATATTGAATTGTATAGGGTAATTTTTCATTCCTCGTGGAAGCATTAATTCCTTGACGACATTTATGAAAAATAATTAATGAGATTACAACAATAATTGTTGGATACAATAAACATAATTCAATACAAATTGAAATTGTAAAACTTTAATATATATGACACAAAGACTAAATGCCTACCTTGACAATTTCTATTATATTCTAACTTCCTGTTGGGCACTTTAATTGTCTAAATGAATAGAAAATTAAGGTGTTCAATATAAATTGTCAACCCAGGGAAGTCTGTTATTTCAAGATAATTGTGCACAGTCCTTGCTAGATTATGGAAGCAACACTAATCTAATTGTAGTAGTGAAAAAGAAACAAAAATTATCACTAACATAATTATGTTGACACGGCTGGAGTTCTACATAATTGAAAACATAATTTGAAATCTAAACCGATGAGTGTATAAGAATCATGGATTACCTACTCTAATCTAACTTTCTATTTTACTTTTGCAGGAAGAAGTTCTCTACTAATTGTAGAAAGAAATCTACTTATTGTAAGAAAGTAATTCACACTTTTATTTTCTTTTACTTGAAAAAAAAGATTTTAATCTAATGTAGAAAAAGGGAAAGCAGTTCTCCTGCAGTGTTCAACAATTGACTTTTAATTCTCATGAGACAGATTTATGCGCATCTAAAAGGAAGGAACTAGACTGTAACAACAACTGTATTCTAGAATTGTTTAATAGATAAACCATTCACATTAAAACAACTATTTTGGAATTCAAAACAGAGGGGAATCTGTGAGGAAGGTGGACCCTTTCCTTTTCACTAAATCCTCTCAAAGAAATAGGCTACAGTCTGCTAAAGAAATTCAATCCACTCTCTTATTGATTTGCCAAAATGTTGTGTACAATAATATTTACTTCACTTCACTTTCTCACAGTCAAAATCTGTCCCTCTGATTACAAAAGATCTTCTATTTAAAGTCAGAGTCATTCAGTTAAAACAAAATCAGAACATCCTTGAGAATCCCCGATTCTCAAGCTGTTCGTATGATATCATTAATACAAGATCTAGAACTAATCTTGTAAGTTAAAACATGTAACAGTAGGTGTAGCATCTTTCAGGATCGGTGGCATTTGTTGCAGCAGTCGTATAACAGCAGAATCGGTGGCATTTGTTGTAGCAGTTGTGTAACAGCAAAATCGGTGGCACCTGTTGCAGCAATCGTGTAACAGCTTCCAGGATTGGCGCATAGCTGTAACAGCTTCCAAGATTGGCGCATAGCTGTAACAGTTGGTGTAACAGCAGCGACCATTCTTTAAGACTTGATTGTTCTATTCATTTCGATCATTAGTTGAATCATTTTATGGGTAAAACATGTGAATGTTACCAATCAAACATGCTAAGTAAATGAAAATATAAAAGCAAGATAAATGATTCATACCTTGGAGAAAAAAGGTCTTAGCACACATTATTGTAGTCATTAGCTTAGAGATGATAAGGTTGAATAGGCAAAGGATGTGATGAAAAAGGGACATTTATGGGTCCTAACATGCCCCCTAACTGAAGACATTGCATGTCCTCATGCAAAACACATTCAAACCTTACTTTGTAGATGAATTAGGGAACTGGCTCCTCCAGTGCAAAACTGCTAAGATAAATTGATAAGTGTCTGTATGGAAAAATGTTGTGTTTAAAAAGAAAATTTGTGGTGTCAATCAATCTGTCTGAGTTTCTTTTTCTTGAAGAACAGAATCAGTTTGATTTGCTTGACTAACAACTCATGAGGGAAATGCAGGTTCTTGTTTGAAAGATGTTGGTAAACCAACAGCTGCCTTATGGTGTTGAGATCTCCTCAGTTGTGTTATTATATGTGTAGCAGTAAGTGCATGTTTAGTCTTGACTGAGAGAGTTGTTGGTCCTCCAGCAATCGACACTTTTACTATCTTATAACCTGTCTCAAAGTAAATGTTTCCACACTCAAAGCACATGAGTTCTTTATTTATGTCCATAACAGCTTTTGTCAGTGCTAGGATGTCCAAAGTTATCCCTTCTGGATTCTTCTGTCGAGCAATCTCCACTTCTTGTTTCAGGGTATTTAATTCTTCTTTGAGGCTTTCTTTCTCTGTTATGAGTGCAGTAATTTTGGAGTTTTCTATATTCATTATCTTTCTCTCAATTTGGGAAATAGTTGGGCAAGTGGTACATCCTCAACATTATTTGTAACTGGTTCTTGTGGAGCAGTTATACTGTCAATAGTTGTTTCTGGTGGAACAGTTGTTTCTTGTGTAACAGTTGGGCCTCTCATGACTGCTTCTTGTGGAACAGTCTCATCTTGGACAGCTGGTTCTTGTGGAACAGCTTTATCCTGCATGACTTCTTCTTGTATACCAGTCCCATTGTTTGCAGCTGTCTCTACTAGCATTGTTAGTTCACTGGAAGAGACTGGTTCTTGTGTGTCATTCCCTTCATCAATCGTAGAGGATAATGGAAGAAGAATAGGAATAGCCTATTCCATAGCTTGTCATCCAATTGCTGCTTCCGCAAACCTGGTAGACCTAGTTTTTCTCCTAGGTAAGATAGAAATGAAAGCAGAGGATTTCTTCTTCGTTGTTGGAGGAGGAACAGGTTGTTCTTCCTCAACCACACAAGTAGGAAATTATGGTATACCTGGGTCTGCTATGATCTGGACATCGTTACTTGACGTATGATGCACAAAATCATCAGGCGGAGCTGATGATTCTGTTGCGATTGGAGTACATTCAGTCTGAATTGAGAGAATAGTTGCTTGAAGTTTTGGGCACAAAGTAAAACCTGGTATACGTATCTCTGTAGAGTTCTCTGTCACAGTAGTAGAAGGGTTCTGATTTGTTGTTGATATAATTGGGTCAAGGTCTTTCTGACATTTTCCCTTGAATGGACGTTTTTTTTTTCTGAGATAATCTACCAGTAGTGATAGTAGGGCTTGGAACAGTTGTTGCAACAATAGGTGGCTCTGCTGGTGCAACAGCAGAAGGGGTAGTCAGACTTGCTATTGCAGTTGATTGTTCTGACCTTGTGCGCTTTCTAGGTGATCCAGATACATGAACAGGGGTTCTCTGTTTAGGAGCAAGGGGTAATTTTTCAATAACATCTGTCGTGGCCAAGGGCTGTGACGCATGGCTCGGTGTAGTAGCTGGTTGTTCCTCATTTTGAGCGATCACAGCTACAGGTTGTGTCACTTCAATTCCATCAAGGCTTGTATGGTTGGTTCTAGGATGGCCGCGGGTTGCACATTTACTTCTATGGGTCATCTTATGGGAAGCGACAACATGGGTTTGGACTGTTGTTGCAGCCGAGGGCAGAGACTCAAGAATCAGTCCAATCATATTTGCAGGTAAAGAAGGTGGTTGGTCTTCTACAGTAGGTAATGGGTTATTGGAAATGCCCATACCTTTGTGAATTAATAGTCCAATGAGTCTATGATTAGAAATGCAGTTCTTGGGGTTTTTGGATTTTTTTACAAAATGAGCCATGTTATTCAATGAATGGAGGAGAAAATAAGGAATGTTTATGAATTTATGATGTCGCAGATGTGATAATAAGATGAAATCAGAAAAATAAACAACTTGATACTTGCCTTCGCAGGTAATGTACCTTTTGATGAACTCTACAACTTTCCCCCAGGGCTTTGGTAAGGAATTGACATCTGCACCTTGGCCTTTTGTCTGATTTTTGTCATTGTCAACGAGGAAAGCCTTCTGAGCATCTGGAAGATGTGTTTTTATGTTAAACCATCGATCTTCTGTTGTTGGCAACCTTGTGATAGCAGTAATGGTTTCTTCTGATACTGGAATCCTTACCCCATTCACCATTGAATATCCTTCGGTGATATTTTGACTAAACTCCAATACCTCATCCTCATTAAACCCCTTCAGCTTCTTAAAATACGATATCCAACCGGCCTGGAGAAATATTTGGTAGGCCTCTGGGTGTAACAACGAAGTGTCCAAATTTGCGGGTTCATACCTCATAGCTGATCCTCCCATGATGTTGCTTGAGAGTCTATCAGGCACACAAGAGGAGAGACTAGCACCTAAACCAGAAACGCATCTGGTTCGAACGTGGATTGCATGTAGAATACAGTGTCTCCGCAAAAAGAAGTGTGGTCGAAAAGGTGGTGAAGGTGAGTATAAAATATCATTTGGATGGCTAGATTTGGATTCCCCCACCCCAACTAATCGGATTGGCTCCAGGTGGATCAATTTAGCACAAGTGGTGAGAAAACAGGAAAGCGTGCTTTTATATCTTCATTACTTTAACACATAGGATTAGTCATGTACCTCATATCTTACCGCACATAACTATCTGTCAAAGTGATCGCGTTATCCAACCACCATCTGAGTTGCATCGAATAGCTTACATGATGAAGGATAGTGTGAGAAATGACAACTGGAGCAGATATGGAGTCCTTTCTAGAGATAATCAGTTGGAAATCATCAGATGTGAAGTCAAGTAATGATGAAACAACACTTTTGGACAAAGAAGGCTGAAAAAGATAGCTACAGTATGAACAAATTAGCGGTGCTACAGCATGTAAAGAGTGTAGAGATGGAGTAGCATTATTTGGCAGAAATGCGAAAAAGAAAGAGTGAAGTGGCAAGAAAGAATAACAGCAATTCAGTAGGTATTTCGGCCAAAATGGCGGAGGTAGGTGTACTAGCAAATGAGATGGTCGGAAAAGAAAATGGTATAACCACGTGAAAAGCGACCATTGTGTAACAGTAGGGAAATTGGCCAACTTATCGGAAATGGGTGTAACGGCATGGAAATCGGCCAATTTGTCGAAAAAGGTTGTAACAGCAAGAAAATCGACCAATTTGTCTGAAATGGGTGTAATAGTAGGAAATCAACCAATTTGTTTGAAATGGGTGTAACAGCGTGGAAATCGGCCAATTTGTCGGAAAAGTATGTAACAACAGGAAAATCGGCCAATTTGTTTGAAATGGGTGTAACAGTAGGAAATCGACCAATTTGTCTGAAATGGGTGTAATAGTAGGAAATCGGCCAATTTGTCTTAAATGGGTGTGACAGCATGGAAATCGGCCAATTTGTCGGAAAAGGGTGTAACAGCAGGAAAATCGGCCAATTTGTCTGAAATGGGTGTAACAGTAGGAAATCGGCCAATTTGTCGAAAATGGGTGTAACAGCATGGAAAATCGGCCAAACACTACATTACTTAGTTTTTAGGAAGTTTTTCAACTTCCATTAACTAATCGTTTGATGCCTTTTCTGTATTCATCCTTGTTGTTCATCAATTCACCTGCACACACAAAACTGCCTGATACCCTTCAAGGTTAAATTTATTAGCATAGTAAAAACAATCAAACAAAAACAAAGAAATTTAAATTTTGCTGAGTTTATTTATATACAAGGTCTGAGCCAAACAAGTCCTAAGGTTGAGAAAGGGAAGGAGCAAGCTCCATTCGTTTTAAGAATTGATAACTTGTATCGGCTGAACATCTAGATTTGAATTCTGCCTTGGACAGTGGACGCTGATACAGGTGCAGGCGATGACCATTTGCATGTAACTGTGTATCGAATCCATCAATAGTGATCAACCTGACTGTCCCATTGGGAAAAACAGTTTCTACCTCATAAGTTCCTAGCCATCGTGTACACAGCTTACCCTGAAATTCTTTAAAGCGTGAATCATACAACAAAGCCCAATCTCCTTTCTGGAATAATTTCTTCTTGATGACTTGGTCATGCCATTTTGTTCTTTGTTGTTGAATCACCAAGGTTTGATGAATAGCGTCCAAACTCTTTTCATCAAGCTCATTGAGTTGCTACAGTCTGGCCTTTTGTGCCATAGTCAAGTCAAGGTTGACTGTTGATGCAGTTCTTAAGGTTTTGATTTCGAATTCAATGGGAAAAACAGGGCTTTTTCCATATACCAGCTCGTAAGGAGAAAAACTAGTTGTGTTTCTCCAAGTAGTTCGATAAGCCCATAGAGCTTCATGCAATATGTATGTCCAATCCCGACGATGTTATCTCACTATTTTAGTAAGAATGGATTTGATAACTTTGTTGGTACTTTCCACCTGGCCATTTCCTTGTGGATGGTATGGAGAAGCTATTCTATGTAAAACATGATATTTACTGAGTAGGGATTCAAGTTTATGTGATGTGAAAGGGGGTCCTCCATCAGTTATCAATTATCTAGGAACTCCAAACCTAACAAAGATATCTTCAAATAGAAATGCTAAGACAGATTCTTCTGAGGCCCTAATGAGTGCTTTCGCCTCGACCCACTTGGTCATGTAATCTGTACAAACCAGTATATATACTTTTTTATTAGAAGGTGGGTTAATGGGTCCTATGAAATCCATGGCCCATCTCTCAAAAGGCTCTAACACTAACTGAGGTTGGAGAGGCATATCGTCCCTATTATTTGGCTGACCCATTTGTTGGCAACTGTCACAAGTTTGAACGTACTTCTTGGCATCTTTAAATATGGTGGGCCAAAAATAGCCCATCCTTAAAATTTTATGCCCAATCCTTTTATCAGCAAAATGACCCCCACAAGGGCCATCATGGAAAGCCTTCAGCAGATCATACACTTCATCATCCCTTACACATCTCCTAATTTCCTGATCCAGGCCTGTGTAGAAAAGGTATCCTCCTATCCAACAATACCGAGCACTCTTCTAAATAATCTTCTTTCTTTCTCGAGGAGATAAATGGGGAGGTACCTTTCCTGCAACCAAATAATTAGCAATGTTCGCATACCAAGGTGAGTGAGAAGATACTGCAAACAAATGTTCATCTGGAAAGGAATCATCAATAGGTAAATTATCATCATTTATATGTAATCTTGAGAGAAAATCAGCAACCACATTTTCTTTTCCTGGTCTATCTACTATAGTGATGTCAAATTCTTGTAGTAGTAACAACCATCTTGTTACTCGGGCATTAGTAATAGGTTTATTCATCAGATATTTAATTTTTGTATGATCAGTATGAATAAAAGTAGGATATCCGGTGACATAATGCCTGAAATTATTGATTGCATAAACTACTGCTAAGAATTCTCTTTCAGTAACTGTAAAATTTAATTTAGCAGAAGCCATGTTCTTGTTGATATAGTAGATAGCATAGGGCTCTTTGTCTTCCTGTTGCCCTAGTACTGCACCAATTGCAGTATCTGAGGCATCTGAAGAAATGTGAAACAGAAGAGCCCAATTGGGCCCTCTCAAAATGGGAGTTGTGGACAATTTCTGTTTTAGATCTGTAAAGACAATTCACAGTTTCCAGTCCAACGAAAGTCAACATCTTTTGTTAATAGAAAAAACCAGGGGGAAGCCAATTTGGAAAAAAAATTAATGAATCTCCTGTAATAGCCAGCATGCCCAAAAAACCTTCTTACCTCTTTCTGAGTTGACGGAGTTGGAATATCCAAGATTACCTGGATTTTGACTGGGTCTACCTGAAGTCCTGCATAAGAAATGAAGTGTCCCAGCACTACACCCTCGCTCATCATCATATGTAACTTTTCTGTACTTAAAGAAAGATGATACTGTATACATATTTTGAGCACTGTTTCCAGATTAGCCAAGGCTTCATCGAAATCAATGCCATAAGGTGTAAAGTCATCCATGAATATTTCCATACAGTCATTCACCATATCAGAAAAAATACCAATTACAACTCTCTGGAAAGTGGCTGGTGCATTACACAATTCAAATGGGAGAACCTTGTAAGAAAATGTACCCCAAGGGCTAGTAAAAGTGGTCTTATCTTGATCTTGTGGACCAATTTTTATCTGGTTATAGCCATTGAATCCATCTAAGAAAGAGAAAAACTTTTTCCCAGCTAGGTTGTCTAGAACCTGATCAATAAATGGCAGAGGGAAATGATCCTTCTGCGTGGATTTATTTAGGGATGTATAGTCTACAAACACTCTCAATTTTCCATTCTTTTTAGGAACAATAACCAATGGTGAGACCCACTTGTTGTCTGATATAGGGTAAATGAAATCAACATTGAGAAGTTTCTGGAGTTCCTCTTTAACAATTTCTTTAAGGTTTGGATTCATCCTCCTTTGGGGTTGGAAAATGGGTCGGAATTCTTATTTAATGTGTATATGGTGGGTACATAGTTCAGAGGAAATGCCTTTCATATCCATGTAATCCCAGGAAAATGCTTCTTTATGTTCAATCAGTAATTTCATCAATTGGCGAGTTTCAACAGTGGATAGATTGAGATTGATCTTCAAGGTTTTTCCAAGTTCAATTTCTACAGCGATGCTCTTGGAAATGACTTTAGGAAACAATTCAGTTGTTTCATCATCTGTTGTTACAGTGTTTGTTGTTACAGCGGTTGCTATTACAGCTGAATCATTTTGATTTTCAGTGGTTTCTGAGAACATTTCTGAGATTATGTCTTCCTGGGCAATGGGATCGAAGACTCTAATCAATCAGTGGTGCATGTTCCATGTAACAGCAAAGGAGTCACAGATAAATAAGTTGATTAATTCATCCTCTGTCTCATCTTTGAAACTCAGGGTTTTTCCTATGGTTAGCATAGGCAAATCACTTTCATCCTCAGTATCCATCCATAAAGAATTTTCAAGTTCTGCATTGGGTGTAGCATGAGGGTATAGGGTCAGTTTTTTTGTGTTATAACCATCAGATATGGTCATGGAACCAGATCTACAACCAATGAAAGCATCATCTATAGCTAACCATGGTCTTCCTAGAATTAGAGGGTGGCCCCCCAGACGGGTTTTGGATTGCAAAACGATAAAATCAGCAGGATACTCCCATGAATCCAAGGAAATGACTAAATCATCTATTACTCCTTCTGGTTTGATGGTAGAATGATTAGATAATTTGAGAACGATAGGAGTAGGTCAGACTTGTGTTATGAGTTGCAACAATTGTGTAGTTTCTATTGGCATGATGTTAATTTCCGCCCCTAAGTCGACTAGCACATGGGGGATAGATGTATGTCCAATTTTGGTAGTGACTGTAGGGTTTCCTGGGTCGCCATATTTAATAGGTGGGGTTTTTCCTAACATCAGTTCAGACAAATCCCCCACTATATGCACTGTGAGGGGATCCCTGGGTTTTCGTCCAAGTCTTTTTATACAGAGATCTCTTACAGTCTTGGCATAAATAGGGACATCTCTTATCGCTTGCAATAGTGGAATATTAACGTGCAGATTTTGCAATTCTCCTAAGAGATTGAAAGATGATAATTCCACAGGTTTGGTAATTGTCAGTCTCTCAGGGAATGGTGGGTCTGTTGACTCTATTATAGGTTGGTCAATTTCTTCTGTATCAACAGATGGTCTTTCCCCTGATTCCTTGTCTGGCTCTAAAAATGGAGAATCTTGAATTATTGGCTCGACTATTCTCCCTGATCTTAATTTGATTTCATCACAAGGAATAGGAGTAATAGACAAGGCTGGCACATTGTGTATATCTATGTTTTGAACGGCCTTATTATTTGGGTTTGGGTTAGGTTGCACAGGAATTTGAGGTCGTAAAGGAGGATTGTTCAGTGGGGCATTAGGGGGTAACTGCAGTTGTTGTTGATGGTACTGGGGTTGGAACTGTTGTTGATAGGGGTTTGGTTGGTGATGGTTATGATAACTGAGTTGTTGTTGAGGGCCTCTCCAATATGGGTTCCATTGTCCATGATGATTCTGTTGATGGGGCATAGGTAACAATGCATTGGGATCTTGATAAGGGGTTGACATCTGATGTGGAGGGGGAGCATTCATCTGGCCATATAGTGGTTGATTGTTCCAATACTTAAGTGTTGCAGGAAAGAATTGAGAGTTCATACCTTGACCTCTTGGTTTCCATTGTCTCCTTTGTGTAATTAGATAGGAAGCCTCTGATTCCTCATTGGTTTCCTTCATTGATGCTTTTACTCCTAGTAGAGAGGGACATTGGTCAGTAGCATGATCTAATTCACAAATAAGACATACTTGGACACTGTTCAGTGGGCACTCCCTTGGTGGATGTTTCTTTCTGCATTTCAGACAGAAAATGCACAATGCTTGCTCTAATTCTGTTGTTTCTGCTTGATCTGCAAGGTGTCAATTTGTGAAGCAAAAGAGTTAATCATCTCTGTTTTGAAATTTTCTAACAGATTACCTATTTCTTCTCTTATTGCTCCTCCATTGGCTGATTTTTGTACCCTTGAAAAAGTGGTATCCTTGGTAGCTGACCTATTCTGTGTAGATCCTAGAGAACATCTTTTACAAAGGTCTACAATGTTCTCATAGGATTCCTTAGATATATCTCCTTTGCCAAGCATATTCAGTATATCTAAACAATCTTCTCTAACTCCTTTTAGAAAAATAGTTTTTAAAATGTCTTTACTCACATCTGGATGTCCAAACCTTTGTAGATTATACTGGAGTCGTTCCACAAAATCTTCAAGGGTCTCATCTTCCTTCTGAGACATCTTGAACAATTCCTCCCCTCATTCTCTTGTTTGGCAATAGTCTTGGTACTTGTTCAGGAAAAGTTGCCTCATTTGTACCCATGTTGAAATGTTTTATCCTCCTAGGCTCATAAACCATCTTAATGCATTACCCTTCAATGTAGCTAGAAATAGTTTAAGCTTTTGTGTAGTGGTAGTTTAGTCATAGCTTCTACACAAAATGTCAAATTCAAATAGAAACTCATCTAGATCCTCAGTAGACAATCCATGAAAATTTGGCAGAGATGAGAGAGGTATGTTTTTCATAGGATCCATCCCTCATGTGGGAACATTAGAAATAGAAAAAACCAGGGTAGAGATAGTATTTTCATTATTTACCTGATCTTCGTTGTTTTGTGGGTTCTCTTGGTGGAACTCTTATTCATTATCCCCTTGATTTTCCATATGTTTTATTTCTCTCCACTCAATATGAAAATCATCCCACTCTTCTTCAGTGACTATCCGACCATTGATCCGATAAACCGCTTCTTCTGGATTTTCCCTATTTCGAACTATACTTCCTTGATCTTCAATGTTCTCCAATGTTTATTGCTAATTTGTTGGTGACAAATATTTAGCTTCGACTTCAGCTTCAGCTCCAGCCCTTGATGAAAATTATGTTTCAAGAAGGGGTAGTTCTGATGACTGAGGATTACGTCTTCTTGGAGGATTTGCAGGGTGAAAAATAGATCATGAAGAAGAATCTACTCTAGCTATTATTTCATCAACAAATGCTTGCCTTCCCAGTGTAGGATTTCTTCCTCCACGTCCTCTGGTACCTGTAGGGTTAGTATTTTGGGGAATACGTCCTCGCGTTCCTCGATTCATGCAGACTAATCATTCCTTAAAACTAATGTGCTTACAAAAATCTATAATTATCTTCCCCAACAGCGGCGCCAAAATGTTGGGCACTTTATTTGTCTAAATGAATAGAAAATTAAGGTGTTCAATATAAATTGTCAACCCAGGGAAGTCTGTTATTTCAAGATAATTGTGCATAGTCTATGCTAGATTATGGAAGCAACACTAATATAATTGTAGTAGGGAAAAAGAAACAAAAAGTATCACTAACACAATTATGATGACACAGCTGGAGTTCTATAGAATTGAAATCATAATTTGAAATCTAAACCGATGAGTATAAGAATCCTGGATTACCTACTCTAATCTAACTTTCTATTTTACTTTTGTAGGAAGAAGGTCTCTACTAATTGCAGAAAGAAATCTACTTATTGCAAGAAAGTAATTCACACTTTTATTTTCTTTTACTTGAAAACAAGATTTTAATCTAATGCAGAAAAAGGGAAAGCAGTTCTCCAACAGTGTTCAGCAATTGACTTTTAATTCTCATGAGACAAATTTATGCGCATCTAATAGGAAGGAACTAGACTATAACAACAATTGTATTCTAGAATTGTTTAACAGATAAACCATTCACATTAAAACAACTATTCTGGAATTCAAAACAGAGGGGAATCTATGAGGAAGGTGGGCCCTTTCCTTAGCTTAGAGATGATAAGGTTGAATAGGAAAAGGATGTGATGAAAAAGGGATATTTCTGGGTCCTAACACTTCCATAGGTGAGGTGTCATTCTTCATGGTTTTATTCCATCCTCTTCTTTCAAATTGAAAAGATGTTTTTTTGTAGTTCGATACCTATGGTTCTTAGGGAGGAAGTTCCTATACTCATGAAATACCTCCTCTCCTAGACTTATTGAATGTTGTGATTTCATGCTAGGACCACAAACTGGAAATGAAAATTTACCCTTTGTTTGAAGAAATGAAAGATATGGATTATTTTCATTATTATTTATATACAAAGGAATTAATATATAATAAGCATGCATCATATTTTAATAAAATTATATACTATTAAAGTGCAGCAGTATGTTACATACCACAAACATGTGTTATCCATGGGTCATCATGAATTGTCCATATAAGTATTCCATGGAATTGAAATTTTGTTTTCCCTATTTGTCTAGAGATATCGTACGTAGCGATGCCATCCCATAACTTTAGTAGCTTATAAAAAAGAGTATCAATATATACATTCATATATTTCACTTGGTCCTTACCTAATTGGGTGAAAGTGCACAAAATTACTACATGTTACGAGGAAAATATATTTCTATGGCTAGGGGTAAACCACAACAAATGGAAATGACTTCAGAAATCAACTCCAATCTCAGGTATGCTATATAAACAAATATGCTAGCAAGACAAGATAAAATGCATACCTCGACCAAACGTTCGATGAATTTCATCATTGAGCACTTTACTCAAAGCAATACACTTGCAACTTGTCCTCAACAACCAAGAAACGCAAGCATGTGGTGATAATATATAATGTTAGCAAATTCAATAGCATAATCCATCAACATTCATAACAAATACGCCCATGGAATAAAAATTCAAATATTTGCAAGATATTAATTGGATGAGAAAAGAGTATTTATATTAAAATGTAATCAGCAAAAGTGAATGAATTACAAAATTCTATGTCGGCATGGTTCAGAACTGAGAAACTAAGTCCCTTCCAGTTGGGCCTCCACCACTTCAATCCTCCACCAAAGGAAAGCTCATATAATAGAGACAATGAGGTTCTCAATCAAGTAGGGAAGAGCTTGGGGGATGAACAATGTGTTCAGACTTAAAAGGACAAAGGGATGCAGACTCAATATGAAGTGAACAATTTCTCTATAGTAAATTTTCTCTCAAAGTTGAATTCTTCTCCTCTTTTCCATAGCTCGGATTTGGCCCATTTGTAGCCTTCAAGTGGAACTGAAGGGTCGATTCGGAACGTTTCCAGTATATGGAAGGTCAAGGATCATGGATCTCATGACATGACATGGAAACCCGACACCATTTTTTAATTCTAGGCACAAAACTTTATGTACGTGGTTTGTAGTGGTGCAACCTGCGTATACGCATGTTGTACAATAGGTAGGGTGCATATATGTGGAAAAATAATGTTTTTAGGTCTCGGATTTTCAAAAAGGGACATCAAGTCTACATAGGGAAATGGAAAAAGGCCTTTTGTGCAAGTTTTCATATGGTGAGGAAAATATTGCTATAACAGATGCCCCCTAATGTGTGAGGTCAAAAGAGTATCTGCAATGGTCGAAATACATTATAAGACCCAGAAGTGGAGTAATGGGGACCTAGCTGGAAGAACTAGTTGCTCATGAGAATATTACAATCTGTACTGGCTTTGCACACATGGCTTCCAATTTGAATTACACTGCATATCCATGTGAAAATATACCAAACAATTGTCCATGTCCATGAATAGGAAATACAAAGGTGGATACATGCCAAAAGTTGTCATAGTCACGAACAAGGCCCAATAAAACCAGTCTCGAAATCAATCTGAAGATATCTGTATACAATGGAGTACAATCCGATCTCCCATGATCGATGAAGTCACATAGGTATTGGTCCAATGAAAGGTAGCAAAAGCTCAGGAAATATGTGACTATAAACTGATGTCTTCAGTCTTCTACACAGTCCACCAAAGGTGCAAGTCTACATCGTGTGAATAAAGGAGTTGAGGTCGAACACAATGAGACTTCGTTTGATTACCTGTCATTGAGGTATATCGTTAACAAACTCGAGACAACCTATCGATAATGAAAGTAGGTATCAAGACACCGAGTACATTCTTACAAGTGTGAATAGAGGTTTTGGGGTTGAACACTTGAAGAATCCATCGATCAGGAGACATTGATGTATTCCTAACTGTCGATGGCGAGAGAACCTGCCACTAAAGACTGTAAGCCTCTAGGAACTCATATGACTCTAGGTCTCATCTCCAGAATAGATGAGTTGAAGTCGATGGAAGGATACCCACTGAAAGAATAGCATTAAGGCATCTCTCATCATTTAACATGAGGTACAAAGCAGGAGCTTGATGATTTGGAGGAAATCACACAAAGAACATGTTCATGAACCAATGACCCTATGTGTCTTTCGCGTGTGCCAGATGCAAGCGGTACACGAAAAAGACCCTCTGAATAGCAGCCAATAAGGAAAACTGTTGAAAAAGGAGAGGAAACCACCAATAAGTCTAATGGAATCCAAGACACTACATGAATCCCAATGTGTGAATAGATTTCTTGTCGTCGAACACAAGGAAAACCACCCAGTCAGTGACCAATGATGAAATGTCAATTGTTGGGTTCAAGGTTACCTACCAATGAGGAAAGTAGGACCAGGGTGCACAATAGGACTACAACTTCATGTGATTTTGAGACACATTGAGGGTATGGTTGTCATGCAAAGGAAAGAGTTTTGAGGAATGGCCGACACAGGGTGATAGACATCCTTTGAAAAAGAGCATGAGACATATCGAAGACTTTGGAAGCATAGACTCAATGATGAAAATTTGAGATAAAGGAGGCATCAATCAAACTCTCCATAGGGACTAGAAGAGTAACTAGTCGAGGGAGTAAAATCCTTGTAACGAGCTCAGCTTCCTACGGTCATGCTAAACCCAAAATTTTGATGACAAGTGGACTCAAAAGTTGTGTGCTATGTTCAAAGCCGACACGACTGCTGCCAATATAATATAATATTCCCTTCATGCCCGTCTTTTTTTGTTTTTTCATAGTCAAATGAATGTTATGATACAGAGGAGGAACTGAGTGTCACAAGTAAGAAAAAATAGTTCTAGCAATGGAACATACCTATCCGCAATGCAAGGAGGTGCATGCGGGATATGGACACTCAGGGGAATGTTTTCTCCTAGGTATAGGGTGTCAAGCTGCAAAGGATATAAGCAAGGCTCTGCTTGGATGATGATAAAAATTGTTGAGGTGAGAGGCTTATAATGCAAAATCGAGAACCGACAATATGCTCAATACTGCAAGCAAGAGAATGACATGAAAATACAACTTAACGCCAAAAAAATGTCCTTTTTCGTAATATTAGTCTACTTGGTTTGAAAAAGGGATAAACTTGCACCAAATAAATGTCCTTTCAAATCCAGTTTACAAGTGTGAAAGAGACAAGTTCACTCGACAATCTTTTCGCTTTTTGAAACGAGTCAGAAAAGAGCTTAAATCAAACTCATTTGGGAGTCCTCTAGGTATAGGTCAGCATGTTTATGAGTAAGAAATGAGGTTCAACATAAATTCACGTATTAGCTATAAGGGACTCCCGGTCCTACGGAAAAAAATCTATGCATGGGCATCGAATGAAGCAGAGGATCTAACTAGGGTACCCATGTTTGGTAAGTCTCTATGATTTGATAGTGACACTTCTAGTTGCAGATAGAAGGTTATGTGTCGCTATAAAATGGGTTCGTACCTAAGGCATATGTGTGATAGTTATAGGACGATGCAAGTGTGCACGAGGGATTGGATACCTATCTTATATGTTGGGTAACGAAAATACCTGTCCAAAGTTACAAACGGGTGACATGGTGCTAAAAACCGTAAGAATCCCTAGATAAAACTACAAAAACCAACTCCATCCACTGTCATATTAGTCCATTAGGCCAAAATATTGGACGAAACTATGCAAAGTGGGTAAAAATTTGCTATAAATAGTAAAAAAAAACAATTTTACTATACCATCTGTATTTTTTACCCAAATAGTGGATTTTGGAACAAATTACATCTGAACTTCAACCAGTGATTGTGGGAGCTAAGAGCAACGGAATCAACGACTGTCTAGACCAGATAACTCATCTTTCTCTCCTCTTTCTTTTCAGTGGATTAAATTTTGTAATTAGGTTCCATTTTTTAAGTTATTTAGGGCGCAATTTGAAAACTTAGGTGTACGCAGGCTACATTTTATCGGGTTGCATATATGCATGTTTAGACGCGATTGTTTGAAAAAAAATTCAACGTATAAACAACCCTATACGTGACTGTGTACACTACATCTCGCATATATGTCCATGGATAATGGTTTTTAGAGGTTGCTAACTCAAAAAAGGGTTTGACTCTTGCAGGATGGTGCTAGAGTGGAGAGAAAGAGAACATGAGGAGGTAGATGTTGCAGTGGAGAGAGATCCAGGGGCCCAAATGGCCTTAAAAATATGTGGGCTATACAAGTTTTGGGTGCTCAAAGGTATGAGGGCCCAAGTGATACTGTTACAGTTGCTCGTGGACTACTGGGATCTGGATAGTGAGACCTTCAACCTTGATGGACAACCATTAAATATTGAAGTCGAGGACATATATTTCTTGACGGGATTGTCACGTCGGGGTGATGTGGTCAACCTCAAAGCCCAAGGAGATGGGAGTGGCATGAAAATCGAAGAATACATAGCCACTCATTGCATTGCAGGGACTGAGAAGGTAGGGAGCCAACTCCCCATTAGAGCGATAAACAATCTAAGTCTCAATATTGTTGTCCTCATTTTGACACATATCACAGGATTGACCTCTTTGCACTAGGCATCGAGGCCACTTATGCTCTACTCAGTGGAGTGCTTGATACCCACGGTGTACGACTAGTGCACCTCACTACTCGCCAACATGAAGATCCATATGACAGAATGCAGGCAGGGTAGTAAAAGGAACTTCGGGTTTGCTTCTATCCTTTGTAGTTTCTTATTCTAGAGTCGATATTATTCTGCGTGGACCTCACGATCCAACCATGGCACGGTAGACCGAAGTGATGAGGTGGCAGGGGGGAGGTAGGGTGCCAACACCCTACAACGATGACTTCTTCTTCTGGTGGAGATGGTAGGTGATCGCTCTGGATGACTACCCTTACGTAGGGATTGACTTCAGAGGAGATCCTGACATACCATTACCACCATGGTCTACCTACAGAGACATAGGTATGTCAAAGTTTTTTAAATATTTCATTTTTTTGTATTTTTGTATAGAAAAACAAAAATATTTTTGGATGATGTTAAGTACTAATTAAACATGTATGTGACGCAGACGTAGGTCCACAATGGTTGAACAAACTTCCACGACATCGCCAGAGGCACCGAGTAGAAGAGGCAGCGGGAGGGGACACAAAGAAAGTCACTGTGCAAGGAAACCTATCTTGTTTGACGCAAAGGATTCCTATGGTTCAGGTGGAGGATCTGCCGGAGGCTATTCAGTGGTAGGGGGTGGGTGTGCCCTGTGCTTGGGTACGATTCTTTCAGTATTCTTCTATCATGACACTCATCCGACACCACAGGCGTAGATGTCATGACTATTGTATGATTGGTTGTATATGTATATTGGGGGTGTTAGCCCCAATTTTGTACTATCGACATCATATTTTTTTTGGAATATATATAAAAACATGGTTCTTCATCTTAACTTATGTTACAATGTGTACATTTATGAAAATGTCTTCTTTTATTTAGTTATGTGACAAATGCCAATCTAAAACAAAATTAGCATATGCATCAGATACATAATTAGAACTTCTAGGCATGTGATGATAAGTAATAAAATCAAACTGTCATTCCAAAATTTGTACCTGTAGGAACCATCAGAGAAGAGTAGGGTCATGCACACGATAATTGTCGTTCAACTGCCATACTACTAACTCGGAGTCTAGGCGAACCTCTAAAGAGAAAATACCATGTGAAATGGCATCGCACAAACGTTCTATAACGGTGCTATATTCAGCCACATTATTCATGGATGGCCCTAGGCATACACCACCTGAAGACACCAGTAGACCCTCTGGTGAGTAAAAAACCCAAGTGGTGAAAGCCAAGTTCCATGTATGTCAACTGGCCCCGTCTACGAATACTAAGTAGATTGAAGACTCCATTGACATCTGTCAACCAAGGGAAAACTCAATAATTAAGTTGAAGATAAAAATAAAGGGAAAAGATATATACACTAAATTACATTAGTATACAAAGAGTTACGCTTAAGCTTGGGGCTCAAGTGTAATATATTTTCAAATAGATCCCATTCCTGGGCTCAGCCAACATGTTCCCTTCATAATATTATAATTCATAGGATCTTTTTTCTAAGACACGTCGCATGATATAGGGACCATGCCACATGGGTTTCAACTTGTCTACCCCCAATGGTTCTTTGGTTTGATCATATAGAAGGACCAAGTCACTCTCAGAGTGCAACCGAGGACTGACAGACTTATCGTATTGGACCTTGACACGTCTTTTATTCGCTTCGATAGTCGAAGAGGTGTCATGTTGCTGATATAGAGTATCTAGGTGCATGAGGCATTGTTCGAGATCGTAAGTGTTAGGTAGGAGCGCAAATGTCAATCTAAGAGAATGGATCTCGCACTCAATAGGTAAGATCGACTCCACACCGTGTACTAACTAGAAAGGAGAAAAATCGGTGGAATTCTTGATCGAGGTTCGGTATGCCCAAAGTGTTGGATACAACATGATATGTGAGTCAAATTTGATCTAGCTGATAGTCTTCTCCAAAATGGTCTTGAGAGACTTGTTCACGGCCTCTACTTGTCCATTTTCTTGGGGGTAGTAAGGGTAAGAATGACCATGCTTAAACCCCAGTTTAGATGTTATTTCTTCCATCATTTCATTCTGAAAATGACTTCCATGATCGGTGACAATTTCACTCGGGATTCTGAACATGGATATAATTTGATTGAATACGAAGAAGGAGAAAATCTTCCCATCGGATTTAAATGTATGCATGGCCTTGAACCACTTATTAAAGTAGTCTATGATCACGATAATGTGTTGATTCCCCCCAACCGAGGTTGGGTTGCAATCCACAAATTACACCCCCCACTTGGTGAAGGGACCAACAGTAATGACTGGATGGAGAGGGGTTGGATGCGAGCGCATTTTCCGAGTGAACACCTGGAAGGGGTGACACTTCTTAACTGCTTCGACAAAATATTTAAAGATAGATGGCCAAAAATAATCGTCTAACAAAATTTTCTGGGTCGTCGCAAGCCCGGATAGATGACCACCACAAGCCCGACTGTGGAAGTCATTTAGAACATACTCAGATTATTCGTGAGTTAAACAACGACACATGATACTATCCACTCCTCGACGATACAGAGTGTCGTCGACAATAAGGTAGTTCTTAGCTTGGTATCGTATACGTCATTGGTCATCTCATGAGAGATGTTGAGGGAACTTCAAAGTTTGAAGATAGAGAAAAATATCTCCATACCAGGGGTTTGACGATGAGATAGGGAAAATGTGTTCATCCACAAATGGATCAACATGAATAACATCCTTGTCTAATCAAGGGAAGTCATATATTAACTCTGCAAAAACTAGTGATTTTTTGGACTTCATAGAAGCGAAATCGAGATCGAACTCTTGTAGAATGAAAATCCATTTATTGTACTTTCCCCCTATGATACGCCTTGTAAGGACGTATTGAAATGGATTGACATCGAAAACCACAGTAGTTTTTCAAAGCAATATATAATGTCATAATCATTGGACTGCGTGAATGGCAACCAAAGCTAGCTTTTCAACATGATAATAGTTGAGTTCAGCATCGACCAAGTTTCAACTAAGATAGTAAATGACATGCTCACGAAGCTCATGGTCCTCCTAAACCATCACCATACCAATCGCCTCTTTAGACGTGGCGACATAGAGCAAGTAATCTATATTGTAGTCTGGAGACTTCAGCAGAGGCGTCGATACCAAGGCTTTCTTCAAAGCATCGAAGGATTCTTGGGCTCTCTCATCCCAGATAAAAGGAGTGTCATTCTTCAAGAGATGCATGAAACCCTTAGTAATATTGGCATAGTTAACTATAAACCAACGTAAAAATTTAGCTTTCCCCTGCAAACCTTGAAGTTAGCGAATAGTGCGTGGGGGAGGCAATCGAAGTATTGCCTCAACCTTTAATGGATCTACCATGATCCCAGTCTCAGAGACTAAAAATCATAGAAAATGACCTGACCTAACGCAAAAGATGCATTTATGAGGGTTCAACAGGATGCGATAATGGTGACATATTTCAAATACTAGTTGAAGGTTCTTAGGGTGATACACTCTCTTATGGGAGTGAGCAGCAAGATCGTTGAGATAGGCTTTGACTATATGCTTGAGATCGTTAAAAGAGAAGGTCATAGCATGTTGGAAGGTTGCTTCGGTGTTTTTAAGGCTGAAAGGCACCTTCCGGTATGTGAAATTACCCCAAGGGAAAATAAATGTCATCTTATTTTGGTCCTCGGGTTTAATCTGAATTTGGTTATACCCTAAAAATCCATCCATGAAATAAAAACCTTCACTTCCTGCACACTCATCGAGAATCTGATCGATGAAGGGTGTGGGGAAGTTGTCTTTAGGACAGGATTTGTTCAAGTCACGAAACTCCATGCATACACGGATGGTTCCTTGATTTTTATTCACATGAATGGGATTGGATACCCATTCAGTCAAGGGAACTGGGTAGATAAAGATAGAATTAAGAAATTTTTCTACCTCTTCCTTAATAGAAGGGGCCTTCTGGGGATTGACATCTCTAAGACATTGTCGAATAGGCTTATCATCCGGGTAAGTTTTAATCTCATGTTTGACAATTTGAGGGTCGATTCCTGGCATCTCTTCATATGACCAAGTGGATACATCTCGAAATTCCTTGAAGAGTTCAGTGTAGATCGGGATTTCTTCTAGCAAACAATCTACACCAATGTATACATTTTTAATCTTGCCAGGGATACAAGAGATATTGATCGTGATGGTAAGATAAATACTCACCATGTTTCTTTCGGAATAAATGTTGTGTGTATCAAGTGGAACTATGGCGTGACTGACTATCTCACTCAAAGTAGATCTAAAATCATCTTGCTCGATTTTGGCAATATCTAGGAGGAAATAAGAGCGATGATCCATATCATACCAGGGTCTGTCGGAACCATTCATGGCCTCATTGAGGCAGTCACGTGAACAAGATGATGAAGTGGCCCATACAAGCTCTAATATAGGATCATCCTCATCTATTTGTGAGGTAACAGGATCCAGATCAATGGAAGAGTCAAGAACAGATTGATACACAATCTATGCTTCCAATAGTGGCATGTCCATTCTAGAATGTAATTTACCTTCACAAGACTTCGTTGAGGATGGTAGGGTCCAAGGATCGTTAAAATAGGAAGTGTATAAAGGAACAGACCTCTCTGATAAAACGGACCTATTGGACATGGCGTATATATGGTGAACCGGTGCCATGAAGTCGAAGGTACCTATAAGGGATGAATACATTCCGACATTGATATTCTCTATTGTTAGCTGAGAATTGTTGATCATGGGGATCAATGTTCCAACAAATGCATTGGGGATAGCATATGAAAAGGACAACTAGTTGATCGTCGTGATCTTCCCATCATGAGAAAAACAAAGCATATGAAAGACAGATGATATGATTGCAGTCATAGCGTAAGTCCACTTACATCCTAGTAACAAGTTATAGTCGAGGGGTGCATCAATCACCTCGACATCCACCTCTACCATATTCCCACCTAATTGGACCAAAAAGGAAGGAAGAATACCGTGAGGGCGGAAGGAACGATCATCAAAAGCAATCAACATGGTCGGAGACTGAGAAAGGGTTGGAGAGCCAAGGGATTTCCAACAGATCAGGGACATCAAAAATGTTGCAACGCCTTCATCAACAACAGTATGCTTGATGGTATACTTTGAGTAACCCACGTGGATTTGGAATGCCACATGGTAAGGAAAGCGAGGCTTCACATCTATGACGTCAAACTTGATAACTTTCGAGCCAGAAGGATCTAGAGCTCCTAACGTAGATAGCAAGGAATTCCTCTGTGAAGTACATGTGTAGAGTACCTCTAGAGCTGACATCGCACAAGGGGTTTGACCCAGGTCCTCAACAATAGTGTAATTCTGGGCGGCTCTAGCATTAGGATTATGGGTAGAGCACTTGATTACTCCTTTCATAATATGAGATGGGTGATCTGGTTTTTCAATCTGCAAGAGCATCTCTAAAGGAGGGGGAGACTCTAGACCATGTAAGTCTGTGGAGAACTATAATCGTGAGATCGAGTGGCTACATTAACCTCAGATTTAACCATATTGATGCATAAACAGTCATTGTCTTGCATCGGTGGGTTTTGACTCCCACTCACCACATTTCTGGTATTTGAGGAGCTCGAGTCCATGTGTTGGTTATGTGGAAAAGGATTAGTCAGGACGGCAAGATGTAGAGATAACAGCCTGGCAACTTTTGAAAGTTTGGGGCATAAATGGGTAAGGTGATCATCTGTACAAAGCTTATAGGGAAACTTCACCTTCTCCCTTTCTTTCTTTCTCTCACCAACATTGTTATTCGTCTTCTCATTATTACCATTTTCGTTGGGTTTGTTATTATTCTTCCATCCTTACGGTTATTATTTTTTCCTTTCATTTTATTCCCACATGGTTTTTGGTTACCATTCAAGTTGGTTGATGATTGCACAGAGTGTACATATGTTGACTGAGTGGGATTGGAGGACACAAACGAATTTTTCCCTCCTACATACTAGTTTAGAGACAACTCTTTTAAGTGGCTTGTCACCGAGTCTACGAATTTCACATTGGCAGAGCCTACAATGCCATTGACATGAGGCCCAGGCTTTTGTCTAGGGTCATAGTTTGACCTCGGTGTGTCTGGAAGAATCTTGTATAACATCCTAAACTGAGCATATATAATATCTAATTGTTGGGCTTTAAAAATCACTTCTTCTTCATATGTAACCCCGGATGTAGAAACATCCTTCGAAATATAAGGCAGGAGAGATTTAAGGAACCACTCTAGCAAGAATTTTGGGGGTATGTAGGCCTTGATCAGCCTCTTCTGTCCACGCCACTCCTAGATGTGATCCGAGATATGAGTGGCCTTGTCCTGACGAAAGGTCGACAGAAGTTCTATGCCAGCATTGTAACAAACCAACAATTGCAAGTGGTTGAGGAAGACTAAAACCAAATGATTAAAAGTTCCATATGCCCCCCTAGGTATCTCAATATACCATTTCACGTCAACCCTCATGAGGGTGCCTTGAAAAAATATTAACCAAATAGAATCATCATTAAGGGAATTCAAAGAGAACCAAAGGTGAAAAGTGGTAATGTGATCACTAGGATCCTCACTAGTTATACATTCCAATTTTGGAATATGTGAAGGAAGCTTAGTGGGGATGGGGGGCCATTTCAGATCATGACACATGGGGTTGTTCATTAACTTATACAAGTCTGGAAGATTGAGCATGGCCAAAAAAGGGAGACAGGGTTGCGGCATATGGCCCCAAGCTCCCTGGAAAGATTGTGGTTGTGAAATCACAACCCATCCAAGGTTCTGGTAAGCACCATGGCCATGTTCGAGATTATAAGACCCTCCTCCTGGCTGATTCATGAGGGGTTGGTTGGGCACCATTCTAGTAGGAATGTTTTGATGAGGGTTGTAAAACTTTCCCCCAGTCGGAGTGGCTCCAGGTTGGGGGTTTCCCAAGGTATGAAACTGACCTCCTCTGGGTGTGAATCAATAGGATAAAGGTGGATTCTTCATGCCAAACGTGTTGGTCGTAATCGGTACAGAGGAGGTGGGTGTAACGGATGGAACGTGAGCAATAGCTTATCCACCAGGTTGGTTACTCCATCCAGAAGCAACAAGGTTAGACCCGGGGTTAAAAGGAGGAAATCCTCCAATAGTAAGAGTCACTTGTGGGACATGAGTACCACCAAACGATAATGGAGTATGTGGAGGATTTGTGCCCCAAAATCCAATGCTATTATTCATACCAGTCATTGGGATGGAGGTTGAAAATTGTGATGTGAAGTTCGGCATACCATAGGAAAAAGGACTAGAGGCCATAAGGATGGACTGAACATTATATCCCGGTGAGTGACAAAGAGACCCAAAAGGTTTTGTGGCTATAGGTTTATTATTCACTATCGGATGGGTAGAGGTGATAATAGGCACCTTCGGCACTACAACCATTGTGGTTAAAGGTGTCGAAGGGGTATCGTTGACTATAATAGGTATGGGAGTCAAAGGACTTTGAGTACTTTGTTGACTCAATTCAATACTCATCCTTGTATGATCACAAGTCTGATAAGTGGAGGTGTGTGTACCATGTTTGATAACTTTATGCCTTTTAGAAGTGATGCACAAACCCCCCCCCTTTCCTCCTGGGGATTATGCGACCTCCCGGTCTTGGATCTTCAAATTCCTTGAACCAAATTGGTTCGAACAAAATTGGTTCTTCGGGCCTTCAACAGACCTTGAACAATATATACACACACACAAGCCCCCTTGATGTCACCTGCAAGCTCGAACTACTTGCAACTCCACTCACTGGCACTTGTAAACATCGATTTGTGAGTGCTAGTATTGCGCTAGACTCGTTCTCTTATGTGACCATGGGTTATAACCTTGGGCCAACCCCTTCACAACTTCAGGATTTAGAATTATTGTGACCTCCACCTTTGTTTCCTTCCAAAACACTTTTCCCCAAGTTCATGGATCTCTGTCGCGTGTCTCCCTTGATTTGACAGTCCAACTATACTTCAGGTTTCATGACTTCGCGAAATTCGCTTACTCCACACACCACTTTTCCAGACCTCTAACTCCCAGATTTTATAATCCGCTTCCATCTGTCTCCTCACATCCAATGGTCAATATTCTCCTCGTGACTTCGCCACTTAGGCGATCCTGCTTATCAACACTTCGAAACACTCCAAACTCTGAAATTGTGAAATACCTCACGGCTAATTCTTCGTGCAACTCTTCCCAGATTTGTCGGTCTGGAATGATCTCGATCACTCCTAGACAGATCTTACTAGATAATTCTGGGAAACCTTAAAGGACTCTTCCCTTTGAATAGTTCTTGTCATTCTCCCTCTTGATCATGTTCTCCTCGTACTTTTGCCTCCTTAGAATTCTCTTTTTGAAATTTAGTCGAATTTCAGTCTATGCACGCCTTGAAACAGGTCTTCCTCTGCAACTTAGCCTTTTTGTGTACAACCTCCACTACTCCTCTCGAGCTTCTGAGTCAAAATACTATGTTTTTCACTCCTTACGGACACACCTCCTTCAATCTTGACTCTTGAAGGATGATTGTGCACTCCTTGCAACAGTTCTTCCATGCTCTATTATTCCCTCTGAACAATATGGAATTGAGCGAAGTTCCTCCTACCCGCACTCTCAAACTATCTCTGTTGAACTTTCTGATTTAAATTGGACTCTATCATGCACACCTTGCAGATGTTATGCACTCTTTGCACACATATAAGTTTCACGTTATCTCTTTTGAGATTATGAGTCGAAATGGACTATGTCAGGGCACACCTTGCATACACTCTGCACACTTGCACTTGCTCGTAGAAGAGAAAAAATTGATACTTATGTAAATCTTCATAGATTCATACATTAAACTATGTAAATGCATTCATAAACACAAGAACAAGAAATAACAGAGAATTTCAAATAAACAAAAAGTCAACCATTCATTCATTCAGATAGACACAGCAATACCATGCATTTGGGACAATGCTCCTCTGTTATATTCATTCAACTGAAATATACATCTGTTCATAAACTACTTCTCAGTAGCTCTCAACTCTCAGCTACAATGGCAACAACTCTCAATAACTAGAATGCCAACAACTTCAGCAGCCTCTTCTGGGCAACAATACAAATCTTTATACAAGAGGGGCTCTTCGATATTTTCCCTCCAACTACTCTAGAGCTATCCTATCGAAATAAAATCATTCAAGTACATAGAATTTATTACAATAAATATTTGAGTCAGACAGATAAGATAGAAATCTCTAGATCTGTATTGCAATCTACAACATTAAAGAAAAATACATTCTCTGATATCCCCATGAAATCATCCAGCTCCAAAACATTAAAGAGGTTCTTTAATTACAATCCTTCCGAAATATTTGCGTGATACGCCTCCTTTAAAATTTTAAAATTCATTTCAAAATGTGCGTTGACACTTAGCTGTCCTTCACTCGCACTTTGTTGGTGATGCTCCTGCATCAAGAAGGTAAAGACTCAAAATGCAGTGGTAACTGTAACAAGCGAAGAGACCTATGAGGAAGCTACTCTGGTTCCATGATGACTCAAGACTCGAGATATAAAACAAATCCTAATGCCAACTAGTAATCAAAGAGCACACCAAAAATAAAATCAAAAGGCCAATATGCACACAAACAAGATAGAGTGATTGAAAGGGGCCTCCCTCCCTAAAGTAGGTATGCCTCGCCCAAGAGGGGACTGGGACTCCCTGCTAAATATCGAAGGTATCAGAATCAATTATAAGGGCCCTCATGGGATTAACAACCAGTCGGTCAGATCCCCCCGAAGAGGTAATCCTCCATAACGGTTGTGTGTGGTCCGACCCTTATCTGACCTAGGGTACCTGCAGAATAACCCCTGCAAGTAACCTATGTGGTACCTAAGTCAAGCAACTAAGAAACTGTTGATACTGAGAGGGGGTGAATCAGTGTCAAGTACAATTTAAAAACCTTTTTCAACTTATACTTAAACCATTCAATTATATCCAATGAACAATGAACAATAGTATAAGAGTTACACCAATACACCACAATACACCATGCACAATATATGAGAAAT
>ML795508.1:0-15011 GCA_009831015.1 Picea engelmannii | reverse complement strand
GATATTCAATAAACTTGTGTATATGAATGTACTAATGAGAGGTTCCTTGGGGTGTATTTATACTTTTTCAAGTGAGTTATTTCCTTAACTTAAGGGTCGACCTGTACTTTCTTGTTATAACCACTTTACCCTTTAATTAATTACTGTAACTTTTTGTTGCAACCGTTTAGGGACTTCTTAACCATTCTTCGAGGATTTCAACTTCATGAGGGCATAACTCCTCAATCGTGAGGAACTACGTGGCGTACCACCTACCGTTGGAAACAACATGACTAGGACTATCCATGCATGAGTGTGTTACATGCATTTGCATCGTCGTTCATCCTCTTTTTCCTCAAACAACTCCATACTTCATGACCACACCTCTAAGGCTTCTGGACTTCTCCAAGAGTTGACATCAATAAGAACCAACTTACCAACACCAAATACCTCACAACATTAATAATCATTTAAACTAACCCATAAAATTAATAAAATCTTATTTTTACTCATATAAAAAATGATCAATACATATATACTTAAATCTTAATACAAATGATGCACTTATTGATTGTGTTGTGTTGTCCACACACATTAATATCGACATTATTTAGTCAAATAAAAAGGTGAGTGGGCATTCATATATTAATAATATTGAGTAGAGGAAAATGAACTCACCGAACTTCCAAGGGTCAAAGAAAAAATGATCAATATGATCATTAAAAACTTAGACATCATAAAGAATAAGAAAGCAACATAATAATACATCAAAGTGATTGATGTTCTCTATGTTTAATAATGTTGGGTTTGGAGATTATTGTAAATGGAAGTGCGTTTTTAACCCATTTAAATTAAATATGAGAAATAACCACAAACACACATTTTTTACCATTTTAGCGATAGAAAAATATTATTATTTAATTTTACAAGTAACCAGGTTTAGTTTTCGAGTCACCAGTTTTTTTTTAAATAAGTGAAATTTATATATTTATAATATTAATTTTCTAAACTCATTATGAAATCATGTCGAGACGAAATCATGATTATCTTTATGTTGTGGTTGATCGATTTAGCAAAATGTGTATTTTGATGCCTTGTACTAAGCAGGTTACAGCTGAACAAACTGCACAAATGTTCTTTCAAAATGTTTGGGTGCATTTTGGATTGCCTAAATCCATTATTTCTGATTGGGACTCTCGATTTGTTGGAAGTTTTTTGTCGAGTTTATGGGCACTCATGGACACCAAACTTAAAAAGAGCACATCTTTTCATCCGCAAACAGATGGTGAGACAGAGGTGGTAAATTGAACAGTGGTGCATCTTCTTCGTGCTTATTGCAGCAAGCATCCTAAACTTTGGTATGAGCATTTACACTACATTCAGCATGCTTACAATCGAGCTAAGAACTCTTCGACTCAAACGTCGCCATTTGAAGCATGTTTTGGATATTTGCCCAAGTCTCCTTTAGATTTTATCTTTGGGAAGGATATTGCTATCGATGGTCAATATGACATTGATAGGGCAAAAAAGTTCATTGAACAAATTCAGTCGATACATCAAGTGGTGCAAGAGCAGTTGGAAAAGAGTTAGGCCAAGTACAAGACGAGACATGACAAGCATCGTGTTAATCACAGTTTCCAATTTGGAGATGAAGTTTGGCTTTACATCAGTAAGGAGAGGCTTAAAGGAGAAGGTAAAAAGTTGAAACCGATTCGATATGGTCCTTTCAAGATTATCGACAAGATTGGTAACAATGCTTTTCGTTTAGATTTGCCTCCTTATATGCAGATGTATGCAGTCGTTAATGTTGAGAATTTGAAATTGTATGAGCCTCCGTTGATTGATGATCAAGGAGAGCATGTTCAGATTCCTTCTATTGATGATTTTTCCCCAGAGTATCTTACAGAACGGCATGAAGACACCATCCTTGACAGGAGAATGCGAACTTCAAAACGAGGAAATGTGGAGTATCTTTGAGTTGGTCTTAAAGGTACCAATCCAAGTAAGTCCAAGTGGATTGAGGTTGGAAGGGTGAGGGAACTATACCCTCATCTTCACATAGACTGAAAATAGTCTTTTGGAGGTCCAAAAGCTTCCCAATGGGGAGGTGTGATCAGGGGATCGAATTTTGCTCAAAAATTCAAAGTGCTTGGAATCACTTCAAATCGAACGAGAGCGTAGGCCTCGTCGTTGCGAACCCAACGCAACTCATTTCGTCTCAAACAGACATCGGGACCAATAGATATTGCAATCTGTTCGGAATGGCAAACATGCAAAAAAAGGACGCTGACTGTACAGTCCGTACAGGCTGACGTGGCAAGCTGGTACGATCGTATGCTGATGTGACATGTGGTGACATGGAAAATGTGGTCGAATGAGCGTTTGACACATGTCCTTTTGGTTTCTAATGGTATGTTGGCACGTGGTCCAATCCATGCGCGCCACGTGTCACTTGTTGTTTGGTTTAAAAGTTTGTCATTGGCAGGAGTCGAACACGCGACCTCTGGGCAGGGGAAATGACATGGCAAGGAGCTGCCAACCAGCATGCCACCGTGCATTGCTTATTATGTATATGATCCGAATTGTATTTCAATTTGAATATGTAGAGTGGTTTGGGCCGCGACCGGGCCGGGGCTTAGCCCCAGCCCTTGGTCACGCGCCATTTCACATATAACCACATATTTATTACATAAGTGCACGCGCGCGCGGTTTTAAAATATGGTTCAAACAATTTGAAACGGTTAAGTTTTAGCCCGTGGCTATATGCCTAACTACATATGACCACAACTAGGAGCGTGGGGAAGTTGATACGGTTGGCACGGTTAGCCCTTTTTCTTAATGCGCGTGGTAATATTATGACCCCATATGCCCGAGAACTAGGCGGTTAAGGGCTGGCATGCCCATAACCATCCTACAGTTCCCACCGTTGGCGCGGTTGCGCCCGGTGCTGGGTTTTCATGCTTTAAATTGTGTGTGTGCTAGGTTCATGAAACAAGGGTGCGTTTTGTAGATGCAGAGACAACAAGTTTGAAGGAGGGACTGCCAAGAAGCATAACTTCTTCATTTTTTGGCCAAACGAGGTGCCAAAAAAGCCCAGCTAGGGGTTTTTGGACGCTCTAAAGCCATTGGAGTAGTCTGTTGGTCAGTTTGAGCATTGTAAAGCACGTTTTTGAGCACTTTGAGCAATTAATAATAATGATCCATTGGAAGTTGGACCAGGAGATGTAGCCCAAGAGAGGGGTGAACTCCTTTATCAATTGTTGTGTTTATGTGCTTATGTTCATTGATTATGTTGCTATTTATTTGTATCTTGCATGAGTAATCCTTTAATTAATGTGTCGCAAAGTTGATCCATTTTCTTTTAACACATAAAATTTACTTGCAAATAATTTCAAGATTTCAAGTCTTCTTCATTTTTAGATCACGTGACATGGCAACCTGACACCATTTTTTAATTTTGGGCACAAAACTCGATGTATGTGGGCTGTAGTGGTGCAACCTACGTATACGCATGATGTACAATAGGTAGGGCGCGTATATGTTGAAAAATAATTTTTTTAGCTCTGGGATTTGCAAAAAGGGACTTCAAGTCTGCATAGGTAAATGGAAAAAGGCCTTTTGTGCCAGTTTGCATAGGGTGAGGAAAATATTGCTATAACACTACCTTGTATATATAAAGTAATTATGCAACGAATAAGGCAAATCAAATGCAATGTTCAAACCAATTTTGTAAACAAATACCTGGAAAAATCATTGCCAACATTGTGTGCTCCCTCTTTATTGATATCCAAGGAGGAAGGTTATTGTTTATAACAAAAATAGGCCACACTAAATAAATAGACCTGATTTCACCAAATGGATTGACACCATCAGTTGCTAATGAAATCCTAACATTATGAGGTTCTTCTTTTAAAATTTTCCATCTTTCTTCAATGTTCCTAAATGCAGAATCATCTGTAGGAATTCGAAGAACATCATGTTCACTTATGTGCCATGCATGGTAATCCATAAACAGTGCAATGCTTTGGCACCTGAACAATCACTGCAAACGTGGAATTATCGGAATATGACGAAGAACCTTGTGAGGCACCTTTTTTGTTACTTGATCAGTTCGATATCTATTGATTTGACATTGCAAGCATTTTGTTTCTGATGCATATTGTCCATAATATATAATATGATTATTCGTACATACATCGATATCCTAATACTCCATTCCAATATCTTTCATAATGGCACACAACTCTTTGTATGTGCGAGGTAAATTATTTGACGATGGTAAGAAAAAATCACTTAACAATATACAACATAAAAAATAACTAGTTAATGTAAATAATAGTAATAAAAAATATTGCATCCTTAATTTACACATTAATTGACACTAAAAATAGAGAAAARTAAAKTYRACMTTTACGTAGAATAYGTGACGATTTATATTACGTACCTTAGGATCTGTGTGAGACAAGTGTTTGAAAAAACATTCAATACCTTCRATTTCACCAACAACATTATAGCAAAGAGAATATTTGTTCTTGAGCCTTCATAAARGGGTTTTTCTTCCTTCTCAAGCATAGGTACATCATGAATATATTCAAAGTTTTCATGATCGATAGGAGMAAAGATGTCCTAGATCAATCTATTTGTCCCGTCATATGGCTCAACAATATTATTGGTGTCATCTTCTTCCACAGGATTGACTTGATCTTTAATATCCATACCATYTTCCACATMTTGTATAATAGTATTTCTACTACTACTTGGCAGATATTTATCTAGTGACARACACCTAGGAGAGTTTATCTTTACAATTACAAACAATCAATAACATTAGTGTATATAAMAAATATTAAAATGAAAGAAAATTTTATAAATACAATCAATAYAAAGACATATATAATGACTAACTTACCATGGGATGATATGTATTCCCCCCTTCACAATGCTCATGCCTCTAACAATGTCTTTCAATTGTATTCCTTACAAGTCTTCTTCTTTTCAAGCCCCTACATTGATTKCGATGGAAATAACATTTCTCATCAATACCGACTTCTTCCTCCAATACAYCCCTTAACCTAGAAATCGTCMTTTTCACTCTCTTCGGGTGTTGGCATTGGGATTTCCTATATTTACAACAAAATCCACTGAAGAAATATCAGTACATTAATATACAAATATATTCTTACGGTCCAAATGTCATTGAATTACATTGACCCCATATGTACTAGAGAATTAATCCATTTTCTTCATAGATTTATTAACGATCTATAACAGTAGTCATAACCAATCAACAAATCAAAACCATACATTTTTACCACATAAGTTCCAAAGCATGACTGTAAGCAAGTAATAAAATCAAACAATAAAAGAGAATTAGACCAAGACAAATTGTATAGTAATTAAATGGAATTGAGTAGACATGTTCATACCTATTTCCTAGGGAGCAATTTGTGTCCCCAAATGAAAGAGGTTCTAAGGGTTAGGGATCCAATCTCGGTATTTAAAAAAGAGACAAAGTAATATTAAAAATTTGTAACCTTGAAAGGAAAAAATTTGAGCTATGCAAATAAAGAATTGGATTTGGGGAAAGTAGCACAAAGAAAAAAGACTAATAAATCATGCAATGAACAATGAGCATAAAAGGATTTTATAATTGTCGCGCCTATAAGAAAATAGTCGAAAACACTCATCGTCGTCGATCTTCTAATGAACATTGACTATGTCAAAGTTGACCAACTCAATGACCATTAAATTGTTTTCAAATGGGTAGTTGGCATTCTCTATGTTCCTCTATAGATAGACGGACTATCATCAAAAGATCGACGGATAAAAAAGTTTGTCGGAAGTACGAGGCTCATCAGGGTACCTAGAAAAAAAATGATTAAAATTTTAATATTATGTCGCAATTTGCGACGATATGATTGAATTTATCCTTATCGTCGAAATTTTTTGTCAAATTTTGAGCCCATATGTAGTAGTGATTATGGCCAAGCCTCTGGTCACTATTGGGCACCAAGCTCACCAAATCCACTTCCTTCCACCCCCAAACTGATGGATAGACATAGGTCGTCAATAGAATGATCGTGCATATATTGCACATGTACAACTCAAGAATCCATGCACATGGGATGAGACCCTCCATTATGTTCAACACAACTACAATAGAGTCTTCCATAGCTCGATCGAACACAACCCTTTTCAGAGGCTTGAGATTTCAACCATTGAGCCTATTGATGTAGCACTACCCGTTGCATCCACATGGGAAGAATCTTCCCATGCTCAATATGAGGCTGACAAATCCACCAAATTCATTTAATGGATCCAACACATCCACCAACAGTTCCATGATATTTTACAAAAATCCAATGCTAAGTACAATAAGTGTCATGATCAACACTGAGTTCCACACAAGTTTCGAGTGGGAGACAAGGTTTGGTTATATTTGCAGAAAGAACGCCCTAAAGGACTCCATCAGAAGTTGCATCCACTTCTATATGGCACTTACACCATCACCAAGGTCATGGGTGACAATGATTTTGAGTTAAGTATTCCCCCCTTCCTTGGCTTGCACCCAGTATTCAATGCAGACCTTCTTCGGCCCTATTTTCCACCACTATTGGACACATCAGAAGTGACAAAGTAGCTAACACCTACTGATCTCAACCTTGACTGCATGGAATAGGAAACCATCGGTTGTATCATGGACGCACAGGTTAAGGGCACCCACCAATAGAATATCCAACTCTATCAAGTTGTCAAAGAAGGGCAACTACTACACCAAGGCAAGTGGCTCACAAAGCGTCAAGTTCAGCAGAATTTTTCCCATTTGAGGGGGGCACTCAATGAAATGGATACCATTTATTCCTAATGGGGGAGGACTAATCCAAGTGGACATCCGGGACCACCCACCTATTCCATTGGCTCAAAATACAGCTTCCATATTGACATTTTTTCTACAATGTTTTTGGGTCTTGAACTTATGGGATCGTTTTGAGGCCCTATGCAAAATTTTGTTTGGCCTAGAAGAACCCAGTAGATAGTCGAAGGCATGTACTGGGCCATTCAGAATGTGTACTCCTTGGCTATACCTTTTCGATGGGATATTGAGAACCCTAAATGTAGATCATATGAAAAAGTAATGCCCTCGGGAAGTTGACGTATCAACTAACCACATTGGGGCCAATAAACCTTTTGGAATTTCATCTTCTAGGTTTAGGATTTTGGATGTTTAGGGTATTCACATTGATGCTTTATGTTAAAAGGCCTTTTCGGCCTCATTGTAACCACCTTCTTGTGAATGTGCATAGTCGTCACATCTCTTCTCAAAGTTAAGCTACCATCATTCTAGCGAGTTTATTTCACTCTACATTTTTATAGTTCTGACATATTTCATTCATTAATAGAAATTGAGTATTAGTGTATCTATGTGTTTCTATCATATTTATGTATTTATTTCATCCCCTCATAGATCTAGATCAATAATAAGCTAATAATCTCCTTCTACTATTAGAAACTTCATTCACATTTTGAATGCAAGCTCTGATCCTTTTCACAAGTCCATCATCTCCTTAAATATGGGAAGATAATCCTATACTATGGAAACAGTAAGAAATTGGATTTCTTGTGTTATTTTTTGTTATTCTTTTAATGCATACTCTACTTATATTACCTCTTAAGGCCCTGTCAATGTTAAATGCTACATCGATGAGATAAAATATTTTAATCTATTCAGTGTGTAGTGAGATAAATTGGAGATATGGATTCCTAAAAAATCTAACTTACTTTGTTACTATACTACTCCCTTTGAAGTCCTCCTTGGTCCATCTTTCATGTAATACAGTCTTGACTTATATCTTATTATGTCCTTCTAAAATGGATTTATTAATTCTTTGAAAATTTTGTTGTTGCAATGTAATCATATATTCTCACTCACCATATCTAAATTAATTGCCTATTGTATTGTCTTCATTCTAACTTTTAATTGATTTCATTATTTTTCATTGTTAATTGAATCCATGTCTATATTGAGTGATTATAATGGATAAAAAAAATCAAGGAAAATTTGAAAGGTTTTTAAATATATTTCTCTACATTTATGAATGATATCTCTAATAAATTTATTGATATAAATTAGTGCATCTCATTTAAATTAATTCAAATTGAAAATATAACTTCACAAAACGAACCAAATGTTGGAATACTTAGAGGGGAGGTGAATCCGTATTATGGAATCTTTTACCACTTTTAATCAGAACATATAATCATTAACTTTATCAGTAGTATGTCATCAATATATCATCAACAGTACCAATCAATAGTGCATAACAAATAACCACAGATACACAGTACACTAGAATTTACGTGGAAACCCAAATGGGAGAAAACCATGGGATTCTTTCTTATATATCAAAGGTTACATTCATAGGAATCACCAACTTCCAAATTCTCCAGCACCAACTGGAAGGAGGCTCCAACCCCCTATTTACAGGCTCCAACCTGAAGGAAGCTACAACTCCCTGAATTCTCCAGCTACAATTGGAAGGAGGCTCCAACCCCCTAGTTTATAGGCTCCAACCTGAAGGAAGCTCCAACTCCCTGTATTCTTCARCTCCAACCAGAAAAAGGMTACGACCCCCTAATTTACAGGCTCCAACCTGAAGGAAGCTCCAACTCCCTATGTTCTCCATAACCAACCAGAAGGAGGCAACAACCCCCTTTCCTTGCCCCATCCTTCCRCCCTAAAATATAAGTGTAGACTCAACCTRTCACTACCACTAATAYTGTCACYGCCACTGTCACTTATACATCAACCTGTCACTDTYGCATATCATGCATCAAACATGCATCAACCATGTACCAAAACCTATACCATATCATGCATCATCCATGTACCAAAACCTGTACCATATCAAKCATGTACTAAGACATGTACCATATCAATCATGTACCAAGATATGACATAAACCATGTACCATKAGATATGCATCAACCACATACCATATCACTCATGATATGTCTCAATCATGCCATACACCATGTACCATACCATAACATCAATGATGTGACTCAACCATGTGCCTCAACCAAGTACCAAAACATCAATGATGTGCAATCAACCATATACCTCAAGCATGTGCCAAGACCATGTTCCAAAATGTGTACCTCAACCATGCACCATGCCTCAACCAAACACCAAAAGATATGTTATATATAATGTACCATAACATAACCAAGATGCATCAATCATCACCAAGAAATATACCTCATACATGTGTCAAATATGTGCCTCAAACCGTGCACCAAATATGTGCCTCAAAGCAGATACCATTCATCCAATATGTTCCTCAAGCATATACCAAACATCTCCAAGACATGCCTTAAGAATGTGTCATGACATCAAGATATAAAAACCAAAATCATGCATACATACATACCTCAGATTCTGTGACAACCATGTTGTATCATCATACATTGTTGCAACATCGAACAAGCATCCTTCTTCAAATCTGCCTTATCCTCGCATTACTAACCCATGCACCACATAGGGCCTCGCGTGACGAGCGTCGTACAACCCGCAGGGGTGCCTCACGAGACACTTATAGCTTGAACTGTAGGGTTCAGCTAAATTAGGTTTTTCTCGAAAAAACCCTCGCACACCTGAAATCCCAAAACTTTATCCTCCACACTCCTTCGCTTCCTGATATTTTTCGTCTCAGATTTGCCAATAGACCACTTACTCACTTAGAAGATATTCAATAAACTTGTTATGTGAATGTGATAATGAGAGGTTCCTTGGGGTGTATTTATACTTTTTCAAGTGACTTGTTTCCTTAACTTAAGGGTCGACCTATACTTTCTTGTTATAACCACTTTACCCTTTAATTAATGACCTGTAACTTCTTGTTGCAACCGTTTAGGGGCTTCTTAACCATTCTTCGGGGCTTTCAAATTCATGAGGGAATAACTCCTCAACCATGAGGAACTATGTGGCATACAACCTACCATTGCAAACAACATGATGAGGACTATCCATTTATGAGTGTGTTACATGCATTTGCATTGTCCTTCATCCTCTTTTTACTCAAACAAATTTGAGCTTCATGACCACACCTCTTGGGATTTCGGACTTCTCCAAGGGTTGACATCAATGACAACCAACTTACCAACGATCTACCCCTTTGGCATTGATGGAAACACTCATACTCCCACTATGACCATCACTTCTCATCTATCTCTTATAATGTTTATATCCCCCTTTGACATCAATGACAAAGGGTCGTTCCCCTTGGGGTTGCTCCTCATGTCTTCATGCTTCTGATTTTTCTCTTTCTCTTTATCTCCCTTTGACATCATGGGAAAAAAGGGTAACTCCCCCTTTCGATATGTCTCCCCCTATCTTCATGATTCTTTCTTTCTTAATCAAAGAAAGAAATCTGACGATTTCTCTCCCCTTGACTTCTCTGCAATTTGTTTTGTAGATCAATGTGGAGATTCTTGTACTTGTTTTTTTTCCTCTCTTCCGGTGCTTCTTTTCCATTGGTGCTTCCTCTTGTAATTCAATGAAATATATAAAAAACCATTCAAATTTACTTGACTTCAAATCTTCAAGGCTTGTCATTTGAACTGACATCAATGACATAATCATCCAACAATATTCTCTTGACAATAAAACTCTTCTTGATGGTTCCATTTTGTCTTGTTGTGCCTTTAATACTTGCCTTCCTATGGCTAGCTGGTTTCACCTATCAATATGCTTTCATCCACTATCATATATCTATCTATACCTGCCAAAGATCTCATGAATCCATATTTGTCCATATGTTATAAAAATATCCATGATTCTGCTACTCAAATGCATACAATTTTGACCCAATTGTTGTTGCTTAGACTCCCCCTCTTCGTCATTCACATTATTGGGAGTCCTCAAGCCGGATGTCTTAGAATAATACTTCAAACTTCTCTAATGCTGAGTCATCTTCCTGTTCGCTTATAGATTCATAATCTTCCTGAATTTTGGTATCTTCCTCTTCATCATCCTTCTGAATTCTGACATCTACATCTTGGCCTGTAGATTCATCATGATCTTGTGTTGCTGCAAATCCTATGAGTACGATCTCTTGGACTTGTTCTTCATTTACCTTCTCTTCTTTTTTTTCATTTCTTCTCCAAACCTTCTTGTATCTGACATCATTGTTTTCTTTCATGAAAGGCTCCATCACACTTCTACAGTTTTGAGCTATGTGTCCATAGTTGTGGAATTTGTAACATTCAATATTGTGGGGGGGCACATAAGCATCTCTTTCTTGAACATTTCTTCCATACGCTCTGTAATTCACAACTTTATGTCCAAATTTATTACATGTAAAACATTGACCCAAAAAAAAACTTTGATACCTAAAAGAAAGTGACCCTCTTTCTGATGTAATCCTTCTGAATTCATGCCTTATCTTATCACGATCTTCTCTTCTGTTGTTTCCTTCTCGATGATTAAAGATTCTAAAGGTATAAGGACTTCTTGGAAATATGCTTCTTCTATATTTATTCCTCTGATGATATTGTGTTCCTTCGATTGGTTGATCTTCTTCCATTACCTAAATATTCTTCTTTGAAGGCTTGGGACTTCTCATATCTTATGTGTAACTCTTGTGTTATGTTTCTTTCGTCAAGGAGGTTTAACCTTTCTCAAAATGAGTTTGCTTGTATCCTAGTCTAGACTTGTCACTGCATGGAATTTGACTGTTGAGAATGTCTTCTAACACTTGATAACTTTTCAAGTTCTTGTTGAGATTATTGACTTCAACTCTCACTGACACGACTTCTTATTCAAGATTCTCACACTCTTTTTCTTTCTTTATCATATGGATCTGCATTACTTCTTTCGTTCTTTTTCCTTCATCAAGTTGGATTTTCAAGGAGATGATTTATTTTTCAAGTCTTCTTTTTGTTGCCTGAATTCTACTTCAAGCTTGTTTAAATCTTCAGATCTTTTCTTAAGATGGATTGTAAAAATATTTTCTCTCTTTTCTACTTCTTTTACCTTGGTTTTTAAATGAGCAACTTCTTTGGTATTTTGAGAACTCTCCTTTAGTTTGATCAGTTCTTCTTTGAATGACTTCCTTTTATTCCTTTCTCTTTTTATCTTGCTTGAGGCACTGGTAGTTCTGCTTCAAGATCTACTTCACCTTCTTCGTCACTTTCAAAGGGTCCTTTTTGAGTTTCCATTTCCATGAAGAGCACTCTTTCCGAGTCACGGTCACTATCACCATCATCATCAGATGAGGAACTGTCTTCTCTTGAGTAAATTTTTTTCTTGAAGACTTTCCTTTTATCTCCTTTCTTGTTTCCCTTTTGATATTTCTTTTCTTTCTTGGGACCTTCTTCTTCATCACTATCTGACTTCTTGGCATAAGGACATTTAGTAGAAAAATGATCAATTTTACCACAACTAAAACATTTTAATGGAATCATACCTTTGTACTTGTCAGTTACTCTCTTCAACTTCCTTACAAAATTGTTCATTTCTTCATCTACCTCTAAATCATAGTTGTTGTTGCAGTTTGACTTTGTCTTTTACTTCTTCTTCTTTGTCTTCTTGGATGCCTTGAAAGCTGCTTCCTTCCTTGATGGCTTATCCTACTCTGTTCTCATTTCATAGGCTATAAGAATTCCATGTAACTCATCCATGCTAAACGTAGCAAGATCTTCTCTTTCTTCTAGGGATGAAATATTAGGATCAAATCTTATTGGTAGAGACCTTAGTACCTTTTGAACAATGACTGGCTCTTTAATTTCTTCTCCCAAACCTTTAATAGCATTCACTATTTCATCAACTCGCAGAAAGTAAGTTGCAATGTCTTCATCTTCCTTCATCTTCAGTTGTTCAAATTGACCTATGTAAGTTTGAAGCTTGGCTCCTTTGACTTTGGCATCTCCTTCATCAATATTTTGAAGTTTGTCCCAAATATATTTTACAGAGTCAAAATGCATAAACTTGACATATATTGTATCAACTAGGCCATTCAAAATAACATTTTTAACCCACGAATTGTTTTCACTGAGCTTATTTTCGTCTTTATTTGTTGGAGGAGTGGTAGGTGTTGTGTATCTGTCTACTACTACTTGCCAGACATCAAATCCCTATGCATATACATAGGTTTTCATCCTTATGATCCAGAAGGCATAGTTTTGTCCATCAAACTGTGGTATTCCAATCTTATTATATTTCATGAACTTCCTTCCATTGGTTATATTGTTTTCTTGAAAGACCTGCTCTAATCCCAATTGTTGGAATACTAAGAAAGGGGGGGGGGGTGAGTGAGTATTATGCAATATTTTACCACTTTTAATCAGAACATGTAATCATTAACTTTATCAGTTGTATGTCATCAAGATATCATGAGCAGTATCAATCAACAATGCATAACAAATAACCACAGATACATAGTACACCAAAATTTACATGGAAACTCAAATGATAAAAAACCACATAATTTTTTATTATATATTAAAGATTACATTCATAGGAAGCACCAACTTCCAAACTCTCTGGCACCAACTGGAAGGAGGCTCCAACCCCCTATTTACAGGCTCCAACCTGAAGGAAGCTACTATTCCCTGAATTCTCCAGCTACAACTGGAAGGAGGCTCCAACCCCCTAGTTTACAAGCTCCAACCTAAAGGAAGCTCCAATTCCCTGTATTCTCCGACTCCAATTGGAAGGAGGCTACGACCCCTTGATTTACAAGCTCCAACTCCCTATGTTCTTTGGCACCAATCGGAAGGAGGCTATGACCCCCTGATTTACAGGCTCCAACCATAAGGAAGCTCCAACTCCCTATGTTCTCTGGCACCAATCGAAAAGAGGCCACAACTCCCTTTCCTTGCCCTATCATGTCACCCTAAAATATAGGTGTAGACTCAACATGTCACTACCACTAATACTGTCACATCCACTACTACTGATACATCAACCTGTCACTGCCACATATCATGCATCAACTATGTACCAAAACATGTACCATATCATGCATCATCCATGTACTGAAACATGTACCATATAAAGCATGTACTAAGACTTGTACCATATCAATCATGTACCAAGATATTCCATAAACCATGTACCATGAGTTGTGTCTCAACCACATACCATATCACTCATGATATGTCAATCATGTCATACACCATGTACCATACCATAACATAAATGATGTGCCTCAACCAAGTACCAAATCATCAATGATATGCAGTCAACTATATACCTCAAGCATGTGCCAAAACCATGTACCAAAATGTGTACCTCAACCATGTACCATGCCTCAACCAAATACCAAAAGATATGCTATAAAAAATGTACCATAACATAACCAAGATGCATCAATCACCACCAAGAAATGTACATCATACATGTGCCAAAGATGTGCCTCAAACCATGCACCAAAGATGTGCCTCAAAGAAGATACCATTCATCCAAAATGTGCCTCAAGCATATACCAAACATCTCCAAGACATGCCTCAAGCACGTACCATGACATCAAGATATAACAATCAAAACCATGCATACAGACATGCCTCAGATCATGTAACAACCATGTTGTATCATCATACCTTGCTACAACCTGGAACAAGCATAATTCTTCAAATCTGCCTCGGCCTCGCGGGACTAACCCATGCATCACGTAGGGCCTCGCGGGACTAACCCATGCATCACGCAAGGCCTCGCGTGACAAGCATAATACAACCCGCACTGGTGCCTCGCGGGACACCTGTAACCTAACCCACGGGGGTCAGCTAAATTAGGGTTTTCGTAGAAAAACCCTCGCACACCTGCAATCCCGAAACTTTCTCCTCCGCACTCCTTCGTTTCCTCAAATTCATCATCTCAAATTCGCCAACAGATCACTTGTTCACTTAGAAGATATTCAATAAACTTGTGTATATGAATGTACTAATGAGAGGTTCCTTGGGGTGTATTTATACTTTTTCAAGTGAGTTATTTCCTTAACTTAAGGGTCGACCTGTACTTTCTTGTTATAACC
>ML795507.1:335997-346986 GCA_009831015.1 Picea engelmannii | reverse complement strand
TTAAGTGACCTAAAAATGGGTTAAGTGACCTAGAGGATGAAATTATAAATAAGATAGCAATGGCCTCTTGTAGATCATCCTTTTTGTGGATCAATGGAGAGCTTCTTGTGAGAATATCTTTTGGAGTATTGATGGAGAGCTTCCTGTGTGAGCTTCTTGAGCATTTTTGGTGTGGAAAAATTGAGCATATTGAAGATATATAGGTGATTGAGGTAACCAAGGATATATAAGCCAAATTTAATAAGGAAGGTGAAGAAAAGAGGGCCTAAATTGAAGGGAGGATAAATTCTTTTGATGGTGTTTTCTAAGGTATGTTATTTATAGGTCATCTCACCATTTTTGCTATAAATTTATTTATATAATGATTCAGACTGTGAAATTGATATGCCAATGATAAAACATATCCAAGTATCCATGGTACAAAATTCAGCTTTTGGGTCGTTGTATTTTTGGAGTTACACTCCGTGGAAAATAGGGTTTGTGGCTAGTCCTGAAACTAGTCAAAAACAAGTGTTTCGGGTAAAAACGTCATAACTTCTTCATAACAGATCCAAATTTTGTGAGACAAAATGTGTTGGTTAGGGTACAATATGTAGTATGTTTTGTAACATTTTCAGATCAATTCAACAAATATTTGTGTGGGCCATGCTCTACAAGGTCGCTCTCTAGAATAAGACACAATTCAACAAGGTATGCCATTTTTTCTATAATGCCTTTTATGTGAGGTTCCAAGTAGTGCCACCTGGAGGAATTTCATAAAACACACTGAATAACATTGTGTATCAGTTTCATATATTTATTCATTACAGGTACAAATTTATGATTATTTCAAGTTGGGGTTGTTGACTAATCCAAAACTAGTCATGGTTGAGACAAACAGTTGATGAGTTGGCACATACATGAGGTGTATAGTTGGTGATGTTGGTACATATTGATGAGTCATTGTTGATGAGTATTTGACACATAATTGGTATATACTTGGTACATGGTTTGATGAACTTGTTTATGGTACAAGTTGATTACAGGTTGTTTGGCATAGGTTGGTGCATGGTTGATGCACTTGTTTATGTTGACAAATTGATATCTGTTGAGGATTGTTGCCTCATCTTAGTTGGTGCTAAGAATGTAAGTTTAGTCTTGCATATAGATCTGGTTTTCTTGTAGAGTTGTACTCTATTCAATTGTTGCTGAAAAACCCCCAGATTGAAGTCCATAATAAAAAGAAAAATTGTACATACATCTTCTGTTCTTTGTGTTCCTTGTGGAGATGATTTGTTGATGATATGTTGCTGATATATGTTGCTGATATGTATTCACATCTAACTGATTATAAATTACAACAATGAGTAATGAGCAAATTTTGAATGTTAACTAAGGAGTTTTTGTGTAAGAGGGAAGTTTTTGGAAAAATATCCCCACACTCATTTACCCCCCCTCTCTAAGTGTGGTAGTTGTGTCCAACACAACCAACATATTCCCTTCATAATATTCTAATTCGTATGATCCTTTTTCTAAGACACATCGCACGATATAAGGATCGTGCCACATGGGTTTGAACTTGCCTACCCCCAGTGGTTCTTTGTCTTGGTCGTAAAGAAGGACCAAGTCACCCTCAGTGTATTGTTGAGGATAGATAGAATTATTGTAATACCCCTAGGTCAAACCCCAATTGTAAATGTACATAAAAATGTACTTAAACTACTGAGCTATTTGATATCATTTTTGCATGCACCTTCCATGGTATAGTGCACACATGTACTGTGAACTAAAATGACGAAGTGTGCACATTCCAGGATACTGTACGCAACAAACTTAAGTGCGTGTGATTTTGAGACTAGGGAGCCTTTGTGTATATGTTGTGTTTTATAGGTTGGTGAGACAGTTATTATAAGCTAGGAGGCTTATGTGTCGAATTGGGTCGGAGATCCTAGATGTTGAAGGCTAGTGAGCCTATTTTTGTATATGTCTTATCATTAATATAATACATCGTTTCATGTAGGCTGACCATGATAAAAGAGTATGGGGGAATAAATTCCAGTAGTTAGGGAAAGGGGGGGATAAAATACAACGACCCAGTTCTCAACATGACAAGTGTCAAGTTGGGAACATGCATACATATAGTTTAGAATTAGTTCATTTTCCCATTCATTCCATCATCATTCAGAGACTCATTCAACTATCCATCGTACCATTCTGTTACTATCATTGTGACATACCCATACCTGTACATGTATCAATACTCGTACCTATACGTGTACTTGGTTAGCTTAGGAGTTGGACTGAAGAGGCATGTTTTCAGGCCCATGAGTGTTGGACGAAGGTCAAGTTTTGTGAAACGACCATTTTTGGAGAGAAACTCATGAAAAAAAAGTAGCAGGTGTGAGGGAAGCATGCAAGGCACAATTCAAGGGAGACCTAACGACATTAGGGTTAGTTTTTTTGCAGAATATGGTAATGTATGATGAGCCAACAATATGTATAAATAGTACCTAGGAGGTCTAGGAAAGGGGTTTCCCGACTAAAGAGTGAAGAGAGAGATGAAGGTTGTAAATCTTGTAGAAGCTGCCTTATTTCTATAAGTTGGTGAACTTGATAAGAGTTGAGAAACTCGATCCTGAGGGTTAGATCGCAGGTTGAGGATCCTGGTGCGATCTAGTTAGCCTCACAGTGACTAGGAAGCCTGTTGAGATTGTAGAAGCCAAAACGGTAAACGTGCACGACGCGATTTATTGTCGAGACATAATAAAAAAGATTGAGATCCAAATATTTGTGGACATATCCAAGGAGGGAGTGAACCACAATATCCCTTGTGTTATGTGACTGAATGTATGCCTCTTCATTATTGTTAATTATTAAATGCTAGATGAATGAATAAAGGAACTAGTTAGATCTGATATTCCACATGCATGAGTAATAATGACTGGTTATTGAACACGTTAGACTAAATAAATGAAGATTACAAGGTAATACTGCAGATCCCCATTCATTCCTAGGCTACAAGTATCTAAGCATTGCAACCACCCACAGAACTATCTCAGGTGAGACTGCGCAGTGCACCGTGTGTACTGCGCTGTCTTCTGGTTTACTAGGAGGGCCGATAGTTTTAGAGGGATTTTGTTGGGAGCTTGTCAAGTCTAAACCTGGGTCAGCTTATAACAGTAAGGTGATATCATAGTAGATAAATTAATCTAAGACCAAAAAAGGATTAAAAACCAACAAAGGGTTATGTTTTTGGTTGGAACAGAATGGGATTGAGTGAATAAGATTTGTTGAAGAAGCATAAAAATAATGCTAGATCCGGGGACAAAAACATGAGAATATAAAAAGGGATGTTGAGACCATGGAACCCAACGAAGGCAGAGATCGAGAGATGGTTAAAAAAAAAGGAACTAGAGTTTGAGAAGAAATATAACATAAACTCGAAGTTGACACCATGCAAATACCGGGACAAGTATGTATTCAACGACTTCAATGAAGTATTTTTCTTTGATTTCCTGCATGTATTGCAGTAGTGGATATCCAGGTTGAAGGAATACCATGATACAAATCGGATCAAAAAAATAGAGTGGAATCCTATGGAGATCATGCACTTACAACAAGTTGACAATAAATTTATGTGCGTAGTAGATTTCTAGTCAGACAACATTATTGCAGGATTTATCACATAATTTGTAGTAGATACTACAAAGTCTTACACAAAAACATAGAAAGAGTTCTTGAAGGGACCTCGAGGTAGGTATATCTGATCATTGTTAATTCCATTAAAATATTGCTATATAATAAGGGTGTAATGTAAATGGCCTCAGACAGCTAAAATTCCCTGCGTACATGGGGGAAGCGGGGAAGCACTGACAAGAAACGAACAAATGGAGGAAGAAATGGATAGAGGAAATAAGGAGGAGGCCTTGGAACCAATCATGATGGAGGAAGACTAGATCAATAAGATCATGGCAATAATTGGAAGAACGCGTAGTAGAATACCCTACCAATATAAAATGAACAACAAGAAGAGAGACACAGTCATGAGAGAAGGCTTGGAAAGTGATGAAGAAGAGGTAGAGGATATTCGGGATGTGGAGAAAATTGAGGAAATATTGTGCATGACATATGAAAGAAAGACAAGAGGTCAAAGAAGATGAAAAAAATCATCACTACTATCCAAATTAGTGTCAGTGTGGAACCCATAAACCCATGTGCGACTAATACACCAATAAGAAGACCACCATTTAGAAAACCGAATTTTGGGAGGAAGACAACAGGAAGTACATCTAGTGAAGGAGAAGAAACTGAAGGAGCCTGTTCAAAAAGTAGTATCCAAGTATATACACTACGTGGAGGTAGTAGTTCAACATTCAGGATGGCAGGACATGATCCCACCATCAGATTACCAGAATTCAAGGGAGAGGCGTCGAAGGATCCTGAGAAGCACTTGTTCATTTGTGAAAAGATTTGGGAATAAAAACAAATAACGAATGAAGACACTAAGATTGAACAGTTATCCATAAGGCTAAGAGACTGCGCATTGGATTGGTACATGAGCTTATCCGCAAACAGTCCACCAGGGACAACCAGAACGATTGTGGATATCGAGAAGCTATTGATAAATGAATTCTAGAAACCTAGATCAGAGGATTAATACATGAACGAGATGATATAAATCATACATAAACCAAGAGAATCTATGGGGGATTGACCAAGATTCAAATGATTGAAGGGAACACTAAAATATGTCATAACAGACATGCAACATAGGCATTTGTTTGTCAATTCCCTACTACCACACTTGAAGTACCCTTTGAGACAACATAAGTTTCAAACTTAGGAAGAGGCTCTGCAGGGAGCCCTGCAACTATAAGAGAACCAATATCATAAGATAGATCCATCCATAGAGGAGATGAAGGAGTATCTGAAGAACTTAACATTTCAACTAAATGAGAACAAGGGTTAGGAAAAAAGAGAAGTTGTTTGGTGTACCACATGTAGGAAAGAAGGACGCCACAAGAATGAATGTCCAACATTCGTGCAGTACATGGAAACAAGACTTCCAAACCCTTTTCCATCAAGAGGAATATGGTGTGATATATGTAAGACACAAGGGAATGATCCATATCACTTTCCAATGATGCATAAATACCATACCATGCCTAAGAGTTCATATTGCAACTTTTGCAAGTCAGTAGGCCATGATGACAAAGATTTCAGGACAATGGATTTGATGAGGGAAAGAACATCAGATACTTATAGGGTGTAGGCAGAGATGACGAAAGGGAAATATGCACCACAGTTCAACCAAGTAACAACCCCATTTTACGTTGCACCACAACAATACAACATTGCGCAACTACAATACAATATCGTGCAACCACAATATAATCCCACACAGTATAACCATGCACCCCAGTACAATGCATCACGAGGAGATCGAGTTGGCTATAGAGGTGGCTGACAAGAAAGAGGATGCATTGGAAGAGGCATAGGACCAATGGTATGTCACAAATGTGAACAACTAGGACACTATGCAAGAGAATGTCCACTTCCACCCACGACATGTATGTATTGTCCCGCATCAGATGATGATACAAAAGATTGTCGGACACTATTGGGGAAGATACAGGAAAAAAGAAATCAGAACAATCAGAATGTTCAATGGATTTCTGCAGAAGCAAGGGATGATGGAAGAAATATCAACATAGTTACGTGTGGATGAACTAAGACAGGAAATGATGCAGTAAGACATGATCCAACACAACACCAATGGGTGAAGAAGAATGTTGAACCACAAAAGCAATTTGATGCGCAGAACAAAAAATATATATTCAAGCAAGCTAGAAAAGAATTATTGAAGCCAGACATTTCATCTACATCAATTGTGCAACATACTTAGGACATACCAATGTGTGAGATTCCTTCATTACTGGATCATACTAATGAAGCGCAACCCCTAGGACAAGTAAGTACCATAAAGGTTTTTATGCAATCCTATGTTAATCTATTAAATGAACAATCATCTGTTAAAAATTTTCAAAATATGCTAGAAAGATGTAACTCAGAGGTAGAAGGGAAATTAGAACATAAAATAGTCAATTGCCTACATACAAGAAGGAGTACAAGTAGGGAATTCATATTAAATTATAACATCGCAGATTTCAATATGGTGGACATCATACTGGATTTAGGATTTGAGGTGAATGTGTTACCTAAGAATACATGGAAATGTATGGGATAGCCCACATTAGGATATTCACATGTTCAGATGAAACTAGCAAATCGACACAGAGTTATACCAATTGGAAGGCTAAAGGGTGTGACAATAGATCTAGATGGAAAGAAATAGAAATAGTGGATGTCACAACACCTTATCCATCACTGCTTGGACTGGATTGGGCATTCGATAATCAAGCCATAATCAATTTGAAGACAAGGAATATGACATTCGAGTCAGGATAATACAGAGTCATTGCATCGTTAGATACATCAGAAGGAGAAAGGTTTGTATAACCCACTTGCTTAGACCTGGAGGAAATTAACCAACTATACAAAACCACCATGAGAGAAGAAGACTATGTGAATCCAAATGCATATGGGGTACTTAGTTGGAGAAGTATCACTTCATGCGCATCAGACTCAGATACACGGTTGGAAAATTGGAAACAAATATTACATGAAGTCTCCACAAGAAGATGCGCAAGAATAGACCGCGTAGTACGATGGGTAGGTACAAAGATAAGAGAAATTCCTAGCTTTCATGGTGTGAATGAATTATAATAATTCCTAATAAGATATGAAGATGAAGTGTTACCAAATCAAAGGCTCTTAGCTCTGGACATAGCACTCAAGGAAACACTTGCAATATGGTGGGGTGCGCACAAAGAGACCGTAAAAGACTGGTACTAATGCAAATAATTACTACGCATTAGGTTTGACTCAGAGCAGAAGAGAAGAACGATGTAGAGATATGATGGAAATGGGTCACCTTTGGAACACTTGGATAAGTGAAGAATATTATAGACGATGACACCACCAGAGGAATGGCCTCGTCACATTATTCATACACTAATAGGAATCCCAACAAACTGGTATGTAGACTAGGAACTGCGTAGAGGAACTGCAGAATGGATAGTGATAAAACATAACTTTACAGTCACTTTCTCATTTTAACATGAGAACCCCAACATACACTCAACACTCAAACAAATCAGAGGGGTGATATTCATTAAGGAACCAGAAGTGGAACTCATGACTGAAGATCAAAAAAAGAGAAGACATACAGTGAAAGAGTTAATGTCATGCTACCATGTGCAGGAAGAAGAACCAGATGAAGAAGACATGCTCAACATTCAGATAATAGAAGTTGAAGGTGAAATAGAGGTGGAAGGCCCACCTCTCGAATAAAAAGTGTTTTTTGCACCAATCAAAGTGAAAAAAGTTAACATTGGGACAATCGAGAATCCCAAAATGGCCAGAATTGGAGACTACTGGGATGAGCAGACAGAATAAAGAATAACATATTTACTATGTGAGTACAGTGACCTATTCCCAACAACCTTTACAAAAATGAAATGCATAGGGAGAGCTCATAGATATGAATATACCTCTTAGATATGAGGCTAGATCAATCAGACAACGACCATATAGACTAAACCCAATATATAAGTAGAAAGTAAAAGCATAAATTGATAGGATCTTGGACGCTGGAATCATAGAACCAGTAGAGGAATCTAAATGGGTAAGGCCTATGGTAGTTCAGGAGAAGAAGCAGGGAGGTATAAGGATATGTGTCAACCTGAGGAAGTTGAATGATTCTTTCCTTCATGACCCTTTCCCTACCCCTTTCACAGATGGGGTATTAGAGAATGTAGGAGGACAAGAAGCATACTCATTCATAGATGGATTCTTAGGTTACTATCAAATAAAGATAGCACTAGAAGATAGGTACAATACTACATTTTCCACATAATGGGGATCTTACCAATACACAGTCATGCCTTTTGGGCTGAAGATTGCACCGACTATATTCTCAAGAGTAGTCATAGCTTCTTTTAAAGAATTCATCCATAAGTTTTTAGAAGTATACCTGGATGATTGGACAATATATAGTCTATTTAAGGACCATGTAGAGGTGTTAAGGATGATGTTAGAAGTATGCATGCAATGTCAAATATCGCTAAATATCAAGAAGTGCATATTTGGAACACCATTTGGGATATTATTGGGCCATATAGTATGCAAACAAGGCTTTCTAGTAGATTCTGCCAAGATTGCAGTGATTGTTAATCTACCACCACCAAAATCAGTACGCCAGTTGAGAGAAACAATGGGACACCCAGGCTACTATAGGAAATTCATAAAAGGGTATGCATAGATCACTGTGCCAATGGAGAAATTGTTGAGGAAAGATAACAAGTTTCAGTGGAATGAGGACTGTCAGCGAGGATTGGACACTCTGAAAGAGAAGATGGTAACAACACTAATACTAGTATTCCCAGATTGGGAAAAGACATTTCATGTGCATGTAGATGCATCAACTATAGCACTTGGAGCTATTCTGGCACAACTAGGAATAAGGGAATTACACCATCCTATATCATTTTCTAGCAGAAAATTGTCAGAGTCAGAGTAGAATTACAATACCATAGAAAAAAAATGCCTAGCTATGGTCTATGCACTCTAGAAGTTCATACATTACTTACTCGGAAAACATTTCAATATGTTTATAGATCATTCAACCCTCAAATATCTAGACAATAAGTGAGTGTTTGGGGGAAGGATTTGTCGATGGTTACTATTGTTCCAGGAATTTGATTTTGAAGTAATAGTCAATCCAAGGAAGTTGAATGCATGACCTGATCACTTATCAAAGATCACTAAAGGAGAGGAACATACGAAATTAGAGGACAAATTCCCTGATGCATAGTTATTTTTAGTCCAAGTAGTTGATGAATAGTTTGCTGACATCATTCAATACTTGAGTATAAGGACCACGCCATAAGAATTCAACACTGCGTAGAAGACAAATGTGGTAGTCCGAGTTGCAGACTATCAATTGATTGCAGGACACTTATATAAGATGGGTGCAGATAACATCTTGATAAGATGTGTACTAGAACATGAAATACCTAGGATTTTAGCAGAAGCCCATGAGGGAATAATATGAGGAAATTATGCAGGTAAATCTACCGCGCAGAAGGTATTGCGCGCATGAGTATGGTGGTAGACCATTCACAGAGATGCAAAGGAATATTGCTAGAGATGTGACGTATGTCAGAGGGTTGGTAAACCTAATAGACAGGACAAGATGCCACTAAGACCACAAGTAACCTTACAGATATTTGAAAAATGGGCAATAGACTTTGTGGGACCAATTAACGCACCAACAAAGAGGTCAGGAGAAAGGTACATAATTATTGAGACAAAGTATCTAACAATATAGGCACAAGCAACACCAGTAAAACATTGCAGCGCAGAGACAACAACTCACTTCCTGTTTGAGCGAGTAATCACTCGATTTGGATTCCCAAGGATTTTGATGAGTGACTGAGGAACTCACTTCATTAACAATACTATTAGGGCGATGACCGAATATTTTGAAGTCTATCATCAAAAGAGTACACCATATCACCCTCAAGCAAATGGAACAATTGAAACCTTTAATAAGATCCTAGAGAATGCACCAAAAAATATTTGTAGCATCAACAAGGACAATTGGGACTTGAAGATACCAGTCGTAATATGGGCATATAGGACTACATGAAAAATGTTTACAAGATAGACACCATTCATGATGGTATATGGACAAGAAGCAGTGGTTCCATTAGATTTTTTGGTACCTAGCCTGCGCGTAGTATAAATCACCAACATGACAGAACGCGACGCAGTTCAAGAAAGGCTAAGTCAACTGTTGGAGATGGAAGAAGATAGAATCCTAGAAGGATTTCACCAAGAGGTACATAAATAAAGGTACAAAGATTGGCATGAAAGACATATAAAAAGGAATAATTTCAAATAAGGAGACCTAGTCTTGTTGTATGATAGTAAATTTCTTCAGCACCCAGAAAAATTCAGAGTACATTGGTTAGGTCCATACGAAGTGAAAACTGTCACAGATGGGGGAGATGTATAGTTGAAGGATTTAAGAGGAACATAACTCAAAGGAATGATCAATGGGAGTTGACTGAAACTCTAGAGAGATAGTCAACCTCATAGCACTTAGGAAGTTACTGTGCAGTAAAAGAGAGAGAGAGAGAGAGAGAGAGAGAGAGAGAGAGAGAGAGAGAGAGAGAGTTAGCATGACGAAAAGGGAGTTAGCGCAATGAAAAGAGAAAAGTTTGTGCACAACACAAGACTGACACACTATACACCAAGGAACGGTGAGATAACACAAAGCTTTCACGCACTCGAAAATCCCACCGCTTTGGAAGAAGGACCAACGATGTGAAAAAGGCGGTTATGACAAAAAGGCGCCAACTGACAGCGTCTATCAAATTAAATGTCAAGTACTTTCAAAGTAACTTCACATTAATCGCACCAAATGGAGGCATAGATCAAATTGAATGACAAGAAATTTTGAAGTGAATTCGCATGAATCACGCCAACTAGTGGCGTCGAGGAAATTGAATTTCATGAACACGGGAAGTGCCATTTCATTTAAACCATAGCTCGGGTAGCTTCTTAGAGAAGCTTCACGATAGTTTATATATAAGGAAGGCACACGGGAAACATAATTCTTATTGCGATATTGCGAAATCACAGAGCGATAGAGCATACAGAGTGGAGAGCAATTCAACAAGAGATACAGAGCGAACCAGCTTGGTAGAAATCAACCTTAACCACCATGGCACCAACCACGTTTGGTGCACCAAGACAGGCCTGCAGGAAACCTCAAATCCATCATAGAGCACCACAACAACCACAGGGAATGGAACAGGAACCTTGACAACATTCCCTCACCTCACATGGAACCAGCGAGCCCCACACCCATGGTGGAGGAAG
>ML795507.1:294324-304638 GCA_009831015.1 Picea engelmannii | reverse complement strand
ATATATATATATATATATATATATATATATATATATATATATATATATATATATATATATATATATTCTCCAACTACTACATATTTTATTACATTAAATACAAAATGCATGAGCAATAAATTTTTTGTCGACATATAAAGAACAAGCTATGATAAAGTGAATTTGTAATCGGAAAGTTTCTATGAAGAAGGCGTTAACCATTACATCAATACACATTGAAACTTCAATGCCATATTGTACATATCTCCCTCCATCGGCTCTATCTTAAAGAAGCAGAAAAGGAAAAGTCTAGAATTTGCCAAGAAGGGATGGGTTATAGGATAATTTTCCCTCTTTCTTTTGAGTACATTGTATATATTTATTCAAGCTTAAAATGGATTTACAAGACGTTCAACTTTCCTTTTGACTTTTACTTATTATTGGAGCATTAAAAAGGTGGATTGTACCATATGATAGTTACGTTAAGTTAATTTAAAAAATATATACATAGTTACTGTATGATTTTACACAGTTACGTTAATTTAATTTAAAATATATCTACATAGTTACTATATGATTTTCTATATGATTTTATTGATGTTTTGAGAAGGAAATACCATACTTAGGATTAATTAGGGTCATTCATTTTAGAACTTAAAAATTATAATAATAGATTAAAATGGTAAATCCTTCATTATAGAGTTAATGAATGAAAATTTGGGGTCCCTAATGTTAAAAACTATTGACCTGGGAAAATGTCCCTTTTCAACATCATGGTTCACCTAGAAAAAGGGTCCAATTTAAACTTTTTTCATTGAAATGGAAAACCCTATGCAAACATAGAATGAAACTAATCTAATCCTATCTAGGAGCTTTAATAATTGATTTGCATAAAAAAGGGTGAAACAAAAACACCAAAAGAAATAGTCCACCAACTTCAACCTCTGTAAAACCCAAAGCATATTTGAGAAACCAAAGATAGTTAACAAGTCATTGAGAGATAACATGCTCCACATCAATTTTTTAATAATGCATAAGATAAGTAAGAACAAACATTACAAGCATGAGAATAGTCTATAGTTTGCTAATTATATCCCTACAAGCTTTAAAAAAGACATGAATGCAAGAATAGTCTAGAATCAATCACACTTTACTAGAGCATAAGAACACCAACTAACAACATCTTATTAATACATGAATATATCTTAGAATGACAAGAAAAGAACCTTTTACATGAATTTTATGATTCCATTTACAAAATTTGTATTTGAGCTTTTGGCCTTCTAGTTTATGTGACTTTCCATCTTCCCTAGGGGACTAGCATTAGAAACTAATAAAATAAGTCATGCTAGACTTTTCAGCTATTCTTGGGCTATCAAGCTTCATACAAATTTGTCTCAATCCTCTTATTAACTATTCAACTAAACTCTTGAGGATAGTATTTATTAAAATATTTTACTATTACAAATTTTTCCTCCCCCTTCATATGAAACTTTCAACTCACGTATTTGTCCTCTTATGACTGCAAGCCAACAAAGATCCCATTACTTTGGGTAGAAACTTATCTTTCTTACCTTATGCTTTATAATTTAGGTCCAAGACTTGCATATGTATGCCTTCTCTCTTCATCAAACATGATGCTTGTACTCTCGATTGCTAGTTCATTATCTTTTTTCCTAGTATTATCCAAGGATAATTGGCATTGCTTGGTCCCTGCCTCTACTTATTCACTATAGAGAAGCATCTACATAATCTTATCTCATGTGTCTCCTCCCTCATTCACCACCTATCCTGCATGTGAAATGAAGGGGCTATTTGAGTCTATCATCTAGACCCTACAATCAACCAGATTAAAAGAGTAGTTAAATAATAATGTAATCGAGTCTGTGATTCGATCGACTAACTGAGGTAGTTAAGCAGTTGTAACGACCTTTTACATAAAGGATCAGTATAAATATGAACATGCATGTAACAAAGAACAATAAAAATAGACATTTTTTCTTGTGGTGATATAATATAAACTCATTATTGTTGGTCTCCCCATTACTCTTTCCCTTCTCTTCTATGTATGTGGTGTGCATTATTGTATAATGCTTGTATATTTCTCTATGGAAGGAATACTAGTAACACCTGCATACAAACCCCTAGATGAAAACATTAGTTATGTTATGGTAGTTCATGAACCCGACCTTGTAAAATAATACACACATAAATGTTGAGTCTATAAGAGATAAGGAAGTGGTGGGAGAGAAACGTCAATAACTATCTAAGAAATTATGCATGAATAAATCGATTGACACCTGCAAAAGCGAGATCCCAATTATTCACAAAAACCCATGAAATGGTTTTTGAAGCAATCCCTCAAGAAATTAAAAGATACATCGACTAACCTACTAGTGAATAAACTCGTTACTAGCGAGTGGTTGATGTTAGGGTCCTAACCTCCCTAACGCCTCAAGTGGAAAGATTATTTTTTTTTTAATGTAATAAAGGCTAAAATTAGTAAATAAGGCCTATGTAATAATGTGAACACATCTAATGTAAGAAGACTTACTAGAAGGTTATGCCTCTAGAAAGTTCTTCCTCTAGAATGTTCTCTAGAAGATAGAAATAGCATAGATAGGGGTAGAAAGCATGGAAAATGTTTGTCTTGTGAATTCATTTGTACTCGAGCTCTTATCTGTTGGAGATTTCCTCCTTAAAGAGGAAACCAAACTTTTCTCTAAAGATAATAAAGGTATAATCTTTTGGATCAATTGTGTTATTGTGCTTTTTTCTAACACTTGTGATAAAAAATTGTAATTGTTCTCTGCATATTTCCTTCTAGTACTTTACAGTCGATGTCCAAAATTACTAACAAGGTCCAAAATTTTTTATACAAGTGGTTTGAAATTTTTTCCAAAGATTACTATGAAGAACAAGTGATCGAGCGAATGTCAGTCAACATAATCAAAGAGATGTTTTACAACGACTTCCAAATTGGTTTTTTTCTATATGATACCTACTTTTTTACATAAATATCTCCTAGATAAAGGAGTTAGACACATATTCAAATATCGCCCTCCTCTTGGTACTCCAATAAACACCAACTAGAGAAAACAACAATCCAATTGGGAAATGTTTTTGGCATCCGATTGTAAGGAAACAAGAGAAGCATGGGAGTTATTTTTGAAAAAACGAATATGCTAAACAAGTGCACCCTTGTTGACTGAGCATAATTCGAGGTTAGGGATGGGGGAGTTATTTGTTTTTGAGATGCCTCAATTGGAGTAAGTCTATTTGACTTGCATGGAAGAGAAATAATGACAAAAGGGAAGAGGAAGTTGACCAATCAACATGCGAATATACATAGGAAAAATAATCAAATAAGATAAATGCATGTTGAACGCAATATCATAAACCATCGATCGAAATTCAGAAGTTACAAAGGTACACGATTCATAGGATAAGAGAGGATATGTGTGATGCGAGAGATCCCCAAAATTTGAATAGAAAAGAACCCCAGGAACAACAAATCGTTGGAGCACTAAACTACTCTAATATTGGCACTGACCAAACATATGCAGGAGGAGAAACCCCAATGATTCCTATGAGGAGTGTAAGATTGCATTTGATAGAGGAAGTAGATACACCCTTCAACTACAAGACTCTATTGAAAGCAGATACACCCTTCAATTCCAAGACTCTATTGAAAGCATGGATGTGGATGAATCAAGACCCGCGTCGGTCATTGATCCCTAAAGAATCAAGTCACTGCATATGATAATTCCTCCATTAGAGGTTACTTATTGATCTTGAACTCTCTTTGGTGTGGTGTTGAGTGGACGATCAAGGTAATTTAAGAGATCAATTATTGATAGAGATTCCCTAGATAGATAGAATATGGGAAAGAAATCAAGGAGATGAAAATATACTCATTCATATCAAGGATATCACAAATGTTCCCCCCTGCCAAATTTCTTAATTGAAGAGAAGATAAAAAATCAATTGATAGTCGTGATGAACCATTGTGTACTCAAGAAAAATGATTCGTCGAATATATATACAAAGGGTGTTAGACAAATGATATAACCCTAAAGAAAGAAGTGGTTGAGGTAGAGAAATTGACTAGAGTCATATAAAAAAAAAGTAGGTCATCGACCAATAACATAGTCGACCATCCTAGTTGAAACACAACGGATAGCCCATTTGACAAACATAGACACCTCCAAATATTCCAAATTTGAAACCTCCAATTCTAGATAAAATGGGTCATGGTCACTCCCCCCTTTATGAAGGTGACGAGGATCCTAAAATACATTTCTTCATCTATGAAAAATTATAGGAGGCATTATATATTATATATAAACACAAGCAGATGGCCCAATTTGGGGGAGCCCCGAGAAAAAGAGCATTAACATGGTGAATTTTACTGAAAATCAACAAAGAACAAAAGTTGAAATAAAGGAAAATTTTCTATCCTTCTTTAAAGAACAATATGTTAAGCATATTTCTACATAAATACTTAAATAAATAAAGCAAAGGATAGGAGATATCTTTTGAGAATATGATAAGAAGTTCAAATATTTCTTGAGACAAATACCATGCACAATTGATGAGCAATTGATTTTTCAATGGTATGTGTTGGGATTACTACATAAAATATGTGGTCCACTACAAATTCATGACATTCAGTCATGTGAAGAAGCACTAAATAAGGTTCAACATATTGAAATCGACAAAGACTATCTGTCAACATGATCATTGACTGATAAGAAACTAGAGGAAAGAATTGAAATGCTCCAACAATCTATGAGAAATATGGCTATTCGAAGGAATGATATATGGTTCACAAGTTTCCTAAATTAAGAACACATGAAAGATAATTGTAAATATAGTGACCCATTCGAAAGAGAAATAGAAGTCAAATGAATCCAAGATGGAGTTTATTGAGAAATATATCGATATCTGAAAAATCACAATACTAGGGATTTCCCGCACAACTTGAAGAATGTAAAACCAAAATGGTGTGCCATTTATAAGAAGGCATCCCACTTGATGCAAGAATGTCAACTAAATGGTCAGATAAAATAAAATTATCACACAATTTACCATACCTAGACTGTCGACCAGAACATGGAGCAAGGTAAAAGAGAAGGATATCAGGGAAGAGGCAATGGTTACTAGGGCCAAAGAGGAGGTTACCAAGGAAGAGGTGGAAGAGGTGGCTTCAATAGAAGATATGAAAGAGGAGGACAAGGTGATCAAGCTAAAATAACAACATATTGTTTCACCTGTTGGAAGGAGGACCACATAATCCCCAACTGTCCATTAAAAGAAAGGATTGGCCTAAAATTTTGTAATATGTGTGGAATAGGATATCGATCATTAGAATATTGTCCCATAATGTTAGAAAAGGTGATGAACAAAATAAGTGTAAACCTTCTGCATAGTGTGCCAAAACATGATTTTTTGAATTCAAAGAACTTACATGTCATCACAAGATCTAAAGCTAGACAAGAGATGTATATGCACAAATATTCACTGAGTCAACCACTCAAAAACATAAATACTTATCCCAACCATTCCCATAAGGGACAAGTAATTTGAGAGGTGTTGGAATTCTTCAAGAGAAATGAATATGACAAAACTGCAACATGTGATAATCAACAACATAATGCAACCATAATTAAACACATCGTCTTAGAAGAGTTTTTCTAGTTATTAAAAGAAAAACAATTGTTTGGTCAGCTACTAAAACTTTTGAATATTTTAAAAGAGTAAAAAGAGGATCATACATCTTACAAAAAACCAAGGAAATTGTCTCAAGATAAACCCCATGATGATTATGACCCTCAAGTCAATCTAGAAATTGAGGACTACATTGTTAATCAAGTTATGGTCGACTTTGGGTCCTAGGTCAAAATTCTCTCATGGGAGACTTGGATGAAACTTGGAAAAAACTTGGAAGACCTGGATTAACACATAAAATGAATCATCTAAGACTAATGGATCAAAGGTTTGTGCAGCCAATCAGAACCTTGAATAATGTCGAGATAGTCATAATGGGAATTCTGAATTTGGTCAATTTCAAATTCATCGACCTTGTAAAAATCATCCTCACTTATCCAACATCAGTTGGATGGTCGTGGGGTAGGAATATGAAGAAAAATATCTCTTTGGAGAGGGATAGAATCAAGATAAAGGGAAATGAAAGAAATATTGTGATACCTATGGACCCGAAGGAAGGAAATCATTGGGTCGAAGCTTACGACAAGGATTCAAAAGCTAAGAGATTGTATTAGATCATACAGGAAGACAAGGAAAATGTACAATCCAACTCTTCAGAAAAAATTTATGTGGTTCACCTTTGTCGATTATATAGAATTTGAATACTGAGCTATATGAATGGCAGATAGAAAATTATGAGTCAAAGGATAAGGATTGTTGGTCAATTGAGGCCATTTCGATCCATAAGTTTCAATCATGTTTTTCAATCAAAGTAGTACATGTGGTATATGAAAAGAAGATTAGAAAACATCAACCCTCCTTCCTACTGACTTAAATTCGGGACCAATGTCTTTGTTGAGATTCAAGGAATGAAACTCTTAGTCGAATTGTGTTAACAAAGTATAAAAAATAGTTGGAGATTATTGAAGGATGCAAAGCTTAGTATAATATTTCACTAGTTAAGTAGCTTGTTGGTGGGAAACAAAGGCTCCATGACTAAAAACATGGAAATTCACCACCACATACTGCTTGGGGAGATTCAAAGGTAAAAAATTGTCTGCAACAGTTGACATTCCCAATTTCAATCTAGGTTTTGACCCTATATCCCATATACACCAATGTAAGAATGAATGGAAGAGAGTATGATACAACGACAAACCAGTATACATGCACATGTTTCTGAATATGTTGGATGACATACCATACAAATGGTATAATATTGAGGAAGCACATGGTGGAACATTCTCATGGAATTATCTTAAAGAAATTTTTATCAAATACTTTGAACTCAAACTGGAAGAGGCATATTTAATTGAAGAAATTCAAGAATTGAAATATTTTATAGAGAGACCAACTCCTGTTGTAATTGAAAAAAGAGGTAAATTGCAAGTCAACAAGGGGTTTGAAATGTAACTTTGTGTCATGCCAAAAACAAGAGAATCGATTATCTCATCGACTTGATGTTGAAAACATATTTTTTCTCAGACAAAGTTTTATATGGAAGAAGACTCACCCTTTAGAGTCTAACCAAGTGAAAATTGGTCTGAGAATATCCAAATATGAAAACAAATAAAATTTCGAGAAACCATATTTTCCACCTGTTTATAAATAAGTGAAAGAAGGGGAGCAAAAAATCAATGAATAAAAGGCACTTGAGTGGATGGAAACAAAATTGAAATCTAAGAAAGTCTACATATCAATTGATGGTCCATCAAAGATGACTTGAGTACGAGACTAATATTCTGAAAAATAGACTGTGGATATAGTCGACCTACTCAAGGAATACCAAGATATATTTTCCTGGGACTACAAATATTTAAAACAACTTGTACAATAAATGGGGGAGACAAAAATCAACCTCATACTAGGGGCTAATCCCATTAAAAAATGTCCATATAAATTGTCACATAAATATAAACCTATCATTCAAAAAGAGATTGAATATATGCTAGCTATTAGCATCATCTATCCAATTGATAAATTAGAATGGGTTAATCCTATGGTTGTCCAACCAATGAAACATGACCCAAACACATTGAGAATATGTGTCAACTTCATAGGATTTAACAAGATAATAGTAACAGATCCATTCCCAACACCATTTGAAGATGAAATAATCAATGAAGTGGTATGTTATGATTGTTACTCTTTTACCGATGGATTTTTCAGGGTACAACCAAGCACTCATCATAGAGGAGGATAAAGAAAATATGATTTTTGTATGAGAATTGTGATCTTTTTCCTACAGAGTGATGCCATTTGGATTAAATAATGCACCAAAAATGTTTTCAAGAATTGTGGTTAAATCAATTCAAGAATACTTTAATGACTGGATTGTATACAATGGTTGTATACTTTAATGACTTGATTGTATACAACTTCTCAAAAAAAACATACAATGGCTTAGAATGATTTTGGAGAGGTGTCATCAGATACAACTCTCTTTAAACATAAAAAAGTGTGTATTCACCACTCCCATTGGAATACTATTAGGTCATGTTGTGTGTAAGGATGGAATCTAGGTGGATATGGAAAAATAAAAGGTGATCCTCGACTTAAAACCGCTTGTAAATCAAAAGAAGATTAAAATGTTTTTGGGACATGTTGGATATTATTAGAATTTTATCATACATTATTCTGACGTAACCTTCCCAATCAATGAGATGCTAAGAAAGGAATCCTAGTTTATATGGAGTGAAGACTACAATAAATGTTTTGAATTAAAAAAAAACAATCGGTGGAGGTGCCTATACTAAGATTTCAAGATTGTTCGAAACAATTTCATGTGCATGTTGATGTGTCAAACGTGGTAGTTAGAGTAGTACTTTCCTAACCAAGTGATGAAACATTCGATCACCCTAATGCATATCCCAATCGAAATTTGAACAAAGTTGAACACAACTACTCAACTATGGAGAGAGAAGGATAAACAAACATATTTTCTCTCCAAAAAATTTGTCATTATTTGTTGGAAAATCCATTCATATTCTTCATAGACCACCAAGATCTTAAATATTTAGTAAACAAGCATGTTTATCAAGGAATAATTTTTTTATGGCTATTTCTATTTCAAGAGTTTGAACTTGAAATAATAGTTTAAGCAAGGAAAAATAATGTTGGACCTAACCACTTGTCCCAAATTGAAATGAGAAATGAAGGTGAGCTCCTAGATACTCACCTATTTCAAGTTGAGGTGATCCCAATGAAGTTGGAAGACATTGTACAATTTTTAGAAAAGGGGATGGCTCCAAACGATCTTCCCGAATGAAAAAAAATAAAGTATTAACATTGAAGGCTTCCCCATTCACTCTCATGAATGGGTACTTATATAAATTGGGACTAGATAACGTATTGACGAGATGTGAACTTGAACATGAATGAGAAGTTATAATGGATGAAGCACATGTTTGTCTCAAGGGTGGCCACTTTCAATCAGATACAATATCAAGGAATATCCTTCAAGATGGTTTATGGTGGTTGACTCTGCATAAATATTGTCTAAAAAAAGTAAAACGATGTGATGTTTTCCAACGAATGGGTCAACCATTATGGAAGGATGAGATGCTTCTAAACTCAGTAAATCCAAGTTTACCATTTGATATATAGAAAATAAACGTTGTTAGTCCATTCCCCCAATGAGAAAGATGAATGAGAGCCAAATACATTATCATAGCAGTTGATTACCTAACAAAATGGATCGAAGAAGATCCAATTGAATGCCCATTAACCATAATTAGTGATCAAGGGACACACTTTGTTAATGGCACAATAAAAGTACTGCTACAAAATTTCATGATCAGCCATAGAAAAACATATTCTTATCACCCATAGGAAAACAGGGCATCGAGTCCTTTGACAAAACGTTACATAAGAGATTGACTAAAATTTGTGGGATCAACCGATATTATTTGGATGATAAAGTGCAACAGTATTATAGGATTATAGGACTGCATACACAAGATCGAATAGTTATATACCCTTTAAGTTAGTATATGGGAAAAAATTTGTATACCCCTACACTTTTGGACAAACACAGCAAGGGTGTCATCTGTCCTCAAATATGATCTCCCAATGGCCACACAAGAACATATTCATTAACTGAACAAGATAGAAGAGCAATTTTTGAATGAACTCCATCACTGATGGAAGCCAATTCACATTTTTCATTGTCTCATAAGCTGCCTACACCAACGTTTCACAAACATTGATTTTTCGTCGCAATTTTCAAATGAACGACGCTTTTATTCTTTGCGCCTTTCCGCACGCCTACCTTCGCTAATTCTTCATGAGTGTAAGCATGAAGATTTCTCCTTTCAAGGTCACATTTCGATCATTTTCTCGACTGCCAATACCTTTTGTCATTATGCATATTACGCTTATCTTTTGTTGATCTTTACATAATCGGCAATATCCTTTGATCGGTTTTCATACTTTGATAGATTACATTACTCGGTTTAATGAAGACATTTAGCCTTTGAATTCACATTTAATGACTTGCCTGAACATTGATTCACGAAGTTGCACGGGGGTCAAGATTTATCTTTTGTAATCCTTATTGTTGATCTTTATCATAGCTCTTGGCATATCAATCTCATGTAATAAACGTTTGATTGGCGAGAACATGAT
>ML795507.1:253602-270700 GCA_009831015.1 Picea engelmannii | reverse complement strand
CCCATAGTAAGATTGATCTTATTGCATTTTCCTGAGCAATTGATAGTTCCTCCATCTGCAATCATTACTTGAAACTCTGGTGTTGGATATACAAAGAAATTGAGATCTTTGGCTAATTTATGGTGAATGAAATTATGAGTACTTCCAGAATCAATTAGGACTATTACCTTTTTCCTTTTGATGTATCCTTCGATTTTGAGGGTTTGAGGAGTGCTAATTCTAGCCAATGCATTACACAATATCGTGGGAGTCAACTCTTCAGACGAGATTGCTTCTACGTTTTCATCTTGAGATGGTTCTTGTTCTTGTTCTTCTTCCTCTTCACAATCTATGTAGAATAATTTCTTCTCACCACACTTATGTCCCTTACTGTACTTGCTGTCACAATTAAAGCATAAACCTTTTTCTTTTCTTTCCTCCAATTGTTGAGGTGTTTTAGGAGAAGGATAATTGTTCTCTCTATAGATGTTAGGATAGGTCCTTCTAGTATCCAGGTCCTTATAGGAGACTAACTCCCTCTTCCTTTGTTTAATGAACTTGAAGAAGTAAGGTTTTGGTCCCATACGGGCCCTTCAATGTATGATTGTTTAACAAGTCCAAAGAAGGTAAACTCGGTGGTTTTTCATATTTAGAGAGTCTGAAAATGACTTAAATATGACTCCAGTGTTGTCCTTTTTCGTAATTTTAGTCTCATGAGGACAAAAAAGAGATAAATTATCACTCAAAAGATGCCCTTTCAAACCTTTTAATGAGTGGGAAAGAAAGCAAGATCACTCAACAATCTTTTCACATTTAGAGAGTCTGAAAAGAGCTTAAAGGAAACTCCAAGGGTTCCTTTTTTGTATAACCTTTACGAGTCCGAAAAAGTGATAAACGTATACTCAGTTACATTCTCATGTATTTACGAGCATGAGAAAGAAAAAATACTAAGCTCGGTATGCCCCCAGCTTGAAACGCTAGTGGCTTAACTCTAGAATTATCATCAAAAGGCTGGAGACATGCCCCCCAATCTTCAATTCATTCACCGACTTTGAGGTTGTCACCAATTTCTGTACTAGATGGAGAAAAAGGATACATGTGGATGAAAAGAAGGTTCAAATACGAGAGCTAATGAAAGACTCAACTCAACATCTACGAGATTCATTGAAAGACTTGACCTGATAGGAGAGGTGACTGTTTCATTTTTTAATGAGCTTGACACAGGAAAAGAACTATGCTCAAGGCTCTAGGTTCAATCCCCATATTTTTGTTTCATTTTTTAATGATCTTTCTACAGAGAAGAAAACTGTGCTCGTGACCTCTATTTCATTTTTTAACGAGCTTGCCAGGAAGAAGATAAACTATTCTCGTGACCTCTCTTTCATTTTTTAACGAGCTTTCCACAGAGAAGAGAAACTATGCTCGTGGCTTATGTGTCATTTTTTAACGAGCTTGCCACAGAGAAGTGAAACTATGCTTGTGGCTTCTGTTTCATTTTTTAACAAGCTTGCTACAGAGAGGAAAACTATTCTCGTGACCTTTGTTTCATTTTTTAATGAGCTTTCCACAGAGAAGAGAAACTATGATCATACTTCTATTTCATTTTTTAATGAGCGTGCCACAGAGAAAAAATTTGTGCTTGTAACATCTGTTTGATCATGGATTCCAAGAGGATGACGCTCTAGAAGGATACCATGTCAAGGTACAAAACTCGGTCATGGCTTCCAAGAGATCTTTACTGGATGGTAGAAGAATGCTCTAGAAGGAACACATGTCAAGGGTCTCGACAAGGGTAAGGAGATCAGGCTCCAATAGCCCCACTGAAGAGATCACCATGTCAACTATCGGATCCAAGTCATATGAAGTTGAAGTCATGGGAGATAACACCACATAATTGACCTGTGGTAGGGGTGATACCAACTGCATATAAGACCCGATTAGGGAGGTTATTGGGTTGATGGTCAAGTCAAGGCCAACAAATGAAAGTTGATAAATAGTAACCATTCTTCCATCGTGAGGGAAATATATCACACAACAAAGAGTGGATACAATAGCTTTCATGGCATAGACATAATCTCGCCCAAGCACTAAATCAAAATCCAAGGGATCTTGGACTACCATAACATCAATAAGGATAGTTTTCCCTCCCAAAGTTACGGGAAACTGAGGAAGGATCCCTAAAGGGATATTGGTTCTTCTTTTGAAAGAGAACAAATTCTGGGTAACCAGCACAACATAAGGATAACCCAAAGCTTTCCAACCAATAGAGGATAAAATACTAATAAACAAACCTTCATCTATCAGTGCATGAGGAACGTCCCGTCCACAAACTTTTACTGTAATATTGAAAAGCATGTGAGAGGGAAGACGAGGTCTAGCTAGCACACCCCAATCAAAAAGGATGGCCTCATTACTTGGAAAGGTTTTCGCAGGAGAAGGAATGCCCCCCAACATGGTATATCTTGTTTCAATGAAAAAAACATGGGCAGAATAGGGTTTACTCTCTAGCGGGAGAGTAGGATCGATCAATGATGGGATTGAATCGACCACGTTGTTACTCTTCAAAGGAAGAGTGGGATTGACCGATGATGTAACTGGAGCAACCACTTTGGCACTCATCAGAGGAAGAGTGGGATTGACTAATGATGTAATCGGAGCAACCACTTTGACACTCGTCAGAGGAGGAGTGGGATTGACCGATGAAGTCACCGTGGCAACCACTTTGTCACTCATCAAAGGAAGAGTGGGATTGACCGATGAAGTCACCAGAGAAACCACTTTGGCACTCTTCATATGAAGTGTGGGACTGACCGAGGAAGGAACTAGATCAGTCACTTTAGCACTCGTCAGAGGAGGAGTGGGATTAACCGATGAAGTAACCGGAGAAACCACTTTGATACTTCTCAAAGGAAGAGTGGGATTGATCGATGGCAAAGTCGGGTTGACCAATTTGACACTCTTCAAATGAAGGGTGGGACTGACCAGTGAAGGGACTGGATCAATCACTTCGGTTTCTCTTTCTAGATGAAAAGTGGGGCTGATCGATGACAGAATTGTATCAACTACTTTGGTGAGTGGTTCAATCGAGGATGAAACTAGATTGACCACCTGATCAACTGGATTGACCAGGGATGGAAGCGGATTGACCATACCATAAAATAATGATGGGTTGGGAGAAATTTTATGACAACCTTTTGGAAGTTGAAGTTTTTCCAAAAGAGAAGAAGCCTCATCCATACGAGGACAAAGGTGAGAATAATGATCACCTTTGCATAACATGCAAGGGAATTTGACAGTTATCTTCTTCTTACCAACCTTAACATCACTAGTTGACGGGGCATCATCAATGTGTCTAGTAGGGGCCGATGATGTGGAATACCACATTTATAAGACCTTGGGAATACCAGGTAAATCCCTTAGAAAATGGTCACCCTTACAAAGAATGCAAGGGAATTTGGGTTTCAGATTCTTCGTTTTAACCTTATCTACCTTATCAACTCTCCTAGTACTATTAATAGTAGCTGGTTGCCTGGATCCAACATTTGATGTAGTTGGAGGCTTGTTCCCTCTGTAGTTCTTCTTCTTATTCTCTTTTCATTTCTTCTTCTTCTTATCAATATGGCTACTCGCTTTAGAGATTTCACTAGGCGAAGAAGGAGAAATGGAAAGAGACCTGACGGATGAAGAAGGTGTAAGTTCGACATGAGGTTGATGTGTGGGTGGTGTGCTTACATCTGAAGCACTTGCATTCGAGATGACCAGAGTGGAAAACAACCATATTGGTAACCCAATTGTGAGACCTGGAAGCCTCAAAGTAGCGATGTAAGGAGGACCAACGTTTCTGTAAGAAGTAAAAACAAAGGGTTCCCTTGGAAAAGGGGGTCCTTCATTGGTCATCTTGGGAACTGACGCCATAAAAATAAATCTCCAACCTAGATTATGCTAGGGAGAACTAACAACAAACGCTAAAAATCTAGTAAGCAAGTAAGAAAACAAAACCTTCTCACAATGAGAACACTAGTTGGTGATGAAATCCAACATCGTGGGAACAAACTAAGAATAGGTTGAGATAGAGTGGGTGGAAACGTTACGTTGATGACCTTCTTAAAGGACTTACACCCTGGTGAAAGCTCCCACACATAATCGTGGGTATACCCTCCAAGGAGACTGAGTGAGTTTGGCCAACGTTGATCCCAAGTACCGTGAAGACTTTCCCCTCCACAGTCACCTTGTGTAAATACCCTAAAGAGATAGGCCACTAAGGTTACCAACTACAACAATGATGCCTAGGGAAACAACCGACAGTCTGATCCACGCGTAAGGTCAGGGTATCTAGCCCGAAAAAAACTTGAAAGGCTTCCACTGATCATTGTGGGTATACCTTCAAGTGACCCCCATAATACGTGCAATCTCTACACCAATACCAACAAATCAAGGTGAATAACTCTTTTGGTCTTAATGCGACCTCGTGATTGACCCTTGTGTGAGAAGGGCTTCCCAGGATAAAATGAAGTAATTGGATTTCACCGCTCCCTAACACAAGATCCTATGTTTGTTTGCAACTTTGGAAAGTTATTTTTCACACCTATTCCAAATCCCTACAACTAATCTAATGTAGGTTTGCCAACAGAAAAATAAAAGATGTCTAATCAATTTTTAGTTTAGCGCTTGATTTTTAAAGTTGTTGTTACTCAAAGGAAAAACGGCGTGGACAATATGATGTTTTGATTGACTCAAAAGTTATGCAAAGAGATGAATATGCAATCTTTTCATTTTGATGAAAGCTATGCTACGAGAAGGAGAAAAAATTCATCATTTCAAATGCACAATGTCCCAAAATGTCAAAAAACATGCAATTCCGCTACTTTAAATGCAAGCTAGTTTCATGACCCAAAACCAAGAATGCATTCAAAACAATGAGAACTGAAAGAAAACAAGTAGAAGTTTGTTCTAACAAGAACTCAGTCAAGGATCCAAAAACCAACAAGCGTCCAAGGAGTATAATAAAATGAAAAGAAGAACCCAAGAAAAGATAGGGAGAATAGAGAAACCACTCAAAACTTAATTACTCAGGAAAATGACCTCAAAGATCAAATGGAAAGGTGCATAGACCTTTGAATCCCCTCACGAAGGCTTCTACTCAGTCAGATAAATGAGGAGAAAACAACAAGTTAACTCTAAATCAAAAAAGACAAAGAGTGACTTCAAGGTAAGGAAGAAAAAGATGTCACAAACCCAAACAAAAAGTGATCAATTCTTAGAAAGTAGAGTGTTGAAGGCCAAGATAAAGATAAACTTTTATGATAAGACCCTGAGAAAGTGCCAAAAGAAAAAATTGAACTTCAGAGAATGAAACCCTTGGGGATTTTTCACATAAAATGGGAAACGCTCTGGTGTAAGGGGCACCAAAGTGTTCCAACACTCTTTGTAATCCTAGTAGGAAGCGCAAACACTCTGATAACAAGGGTAAGGGGGCGCTGGCCTTTAAAAATTCAGAAAAAATGCCCAGAAAGTCGAAAAATCAAGCAAACTCAGTCAATCAACTTGAAGGTGATGAAATCAAGAGACAATCAATAAGGTCTAAGAATCAAAGACAGTATGGAGAAGGCCAAGAATTTGGCAAAGGTCCAAAACAATATCTAGGAAAGAAAACAAAAATCAGAGCTCTTCCCCAGTGGAGTCACCAATTTCTGTTACAGGTGAATCCTCCTGCAGACAAGCAGATTCCCTCTTGGTATATAGACCCCTAAAACCAAGACATAAAGGGTGTTATCATTGGTCACTGGCATCCTTTTAGATATAATTAAGCTAATGAATGAAGAGGAAGAAGAAAAGTTTACCTTTTTAAATGGCGTTTGTCCTCGCAAAGTCCAAGTTGAGCTTCAATCCCAAGCTCCTCGATAGGCCCTGTAGTACAAACAAAGATACAACAAGATTCCTATTCTACTGAGATTAGCTCAAATACATATCTATCTACTAAAGACAAGTTCATGTGTAACAAACATAAACTTGAAATAAACAGGCCAAGCATGTATGTATATTAATGAGAACAAATGAAGAGTACTTACAATCCTCTGATGAAGGTGCAACAGCTTCTTCCATCTCTCCTTGTCCAACCCCTTTTCTCAAGTAATCTACATTGATTATGCTTCAATGGCATCTCACTTATGGGATCATAAGTTTGGTGTAATTCTCAATATCCATATCTTGTATGTTTCCTATGAGATCATAGGTTTCATGCCTCCAATATTTTTTGTATCATGTCTCTTTCACCATGAGAAGGCGTCCTTATATAAGCTTGGAGAGGCCCAACCACTTGAGATATTTTTGGGATAAGTTGAGGATTCCTCTCTTTCAGTTGTGGATCTTCCCTAATATCGTTCCTTGAACTCATATTCGAATCCAACCAACCTCAAATATTGAGGGGATTCTCCCCTGATTTCCTCCAACAAACCAAATTTCGCCCAAAAAAGGCCAATGCTCCCTCAAAATGGACACAGAGAATTGGAACACTCCCATAGAAGAGGGACTGAGTGACAACGCTCCCTCACAGAGCATAAGGGGAGTGCTCCCTTCCAAAAATTAACCTTTTTGTGGTTTTTCCAATGGCAAAAGACTTGTACTTTTTGTCAAATGATTTATCCTCTTCAAAACTAGTCTTTGAGGTGTCTTAAGTGTCCTTACGATGTCATTAGAGACACGACATACGTAATATGGTAGTATGATGTTTGCGACACTTAAAACACTTGTGGTCAAGATGCGACACTCGCAGACAAGATGCAAAACTTACAACACTTGTAATGATGACACTTGCAACACTATTGAGGTGAGTAATTTTGACGTGTAAGAAGGCCATAGAGAAAGTCACATATATATGAAAAATATACAATTGGTCTGGTAACTTGGATGACATAGTTAAAATAACTTCCATGAGTTCTAGGACTTTGGGAAGGAAATATGGTTCCCCTCACTGCTCATATGGATATCCATGAGTCAGGGTAACCTAGTTGGAAAGACAATGTCTACAAAGACCATAGTGCCAACTATGTTCAATTTTCAATGATTTGATAAAAAATGGAAAGGATCGACTGAGAGTCTGTCATTTGACCATATGTTCAAATAATTGGTCACATATTTCAAGAATGGTTCACACATATGGAGATTTTTCCAAAGGATTTGATGTGCACTCCCTAAAACAACACATATTTAGTTGAATTTAGACTAAAAAAAGGTGTGGTATACTGAAGATACAATCATACAACCAAAGGACTTAAGTTACCAGTTGACCATTGAACATATTTTTAGTGAATTGGAACACCAATCGAACACCTCGTTTTTTTTTATTGAAGAAACTATAGCCAAAGGAGAAGAAATTATGCTACCACTACAAACTGGGGAACTTGGAGAAGAGAAATCAGAAAAGTTATAAACTATGCCATTTTTAATTCACCAGGAAACCCTAGTTGCTTCACCACAAAACAAAGCATTGAATGGAAAGAAGAAATAATAAGAAAATGACTAGGAACAATATTTCCAAATTAATTGGAAGGAGATTTTACAGGGAATAACTACAACTTACTATGAACAACCCAGTATGAAGATAAAGTTGGATAAATTATCCCAACATGTCCTCAAAGAAACTACATTGAAAGGGAATTCAACACCATGAGAGTCAACCAGAAAAAAATAGGTGATGGGGTTGAATGTTGGACCGTCTTTTGTTGTTGCAATGGAGCACGAGAAGATTAGTTTCGTTGAAGAGCTCAAAAATAAATTTGCAGCTAGGAAATAGATGGAAACAAGGAGAGGAAAGCGCCAAAGAGATGAATAACATAAAAAAAAAATCAACACAGATAGAAAAATGCGCCCAAGCCCTAACAAATAAAACAGAAATGGGTCACCAAAATAAGAATAAAGTAGACCAATCCTAAACTTATTGAAATTGACCTCACATAGAAAACTCCACTGGTCTCCCTGACTAAGGTATCTCAAGAAATATCATCTCAAGAGACCCTAGAAAAAGAGATATAGAAAGGTAAGAAGCAGTAATTGGATTTTTCATCTGAACACATTGATTCAAACTTGAGAGATGAAAATAAAAGCAGGGCCAAGGTGAAGAACAACAAAATTCAGCCAACAAGAGAAAACAATAGTAGTCCGAAGAGAGCCACCACTCGAGCTATAAAAAAAACCATCATTCGTTGATGCATAAATCAGAACAATAAACAACAACCTTGTGGACCTACCCAATGAGTAAGCATAGAAAAAAGGAAACAAAGACACCACCAAACCAACAGATTGACAAAGTCAGACAAGAGGATTCGACCATACATCCAATGCAACAACATAAGTCAACTCCAACATACAACCAATAGCACATTGATCTAGATGTTGAGAAACAACATCAGTTGAAGAAAGGTACTGAGAAAGAGTAGCAGTTGAAGAACTTGAACAAAGAAAAACAACACGAGTTGACTGGTCCACTAAATGACCAACATAATAATTAGGGACCAACTAACCACGTCAACCAACAACAGAATAAGAAATAACCATAACACCAAGAATATGAGAAGGACATAGAACAAGCAAATCCTTAGCAGACAAAAAAAATGACCAAGAACACACAAAAACAAATAGATTGGAATACTTAGCATCCTAAGTAGAAAATGCGGAAGTTGACCAAACGAAAAATCAAGCAAGCCTCACAAGAAAATAATAAAAATATTGAAGTATATACAAATTTCCATTCAGAGCATGAATTTGGAAACATAGCCAAGGTCATATTTGATCCAATAGGGGTACCTAAAAATCAAATCATTGACTTATATAATGAACTCTCTAAAGATTTTATCCTCAGGTGGAGAATGTCGATGAAGGAAGTAGAAAGAGTAGTAACCAAAAAAGAAAAAGAAAATGCCACATGGAAAAAATGCATCAATGTGGACTAGGAGAAACTACACATTGGACCTGGCAGCTTTGAATTCGATTGACTCAACTTAATGAAATAGTTAATATAGCAACCGGTTCACTTGAACCTTCAAATGTAGCACACAAACAACCAAATAAGTCGAGTCCCATCACTACAAAAATGAGTTAGCTTATTTTGATACCATTTAGAAACTACATGCACACAACAAGCCAAATAACTCATGCAACTAACACCATACTAAAAACCATGAATGCATGAAAACCAAACAAACATAACAACATTCAAATTGACACTTACACAATAGAATAATCATAATAAAAATAATAGAGAACGTTTATGTTTTATAGAATAACCGATTGGATGCATATGAAGGACATTCCTCCTAGTCATAGGAACTTCTATTAATTTTCTCTCAACAATAGGCCATCCTCGAGATGAGGCTATGATTCCACAAGGAAATCTGTCCCTCTTGGTTTTCTACTCTCCACACACAACAACCCAAAACCCAGGTTCTACTCCCACTGTAGTTCCAATCCTCTAGGAATCTTCCCCACAACTTGCACAATCCAAGAAATGTACCCCCTTCACTACTCATGGTCCCTCAAGCTTCACCATTTTTATACCACGACTTCTAGTGTTGATGGTAGTGTTATCATTGGACATGTATTTCTGCACATGTATATCTGTCTAGATGTGTGGAAATCATCCAAATCCTTCTATCCTTGAATTTACTTTAGTTAAAGGAATTATAATTTTTTTTTTCATTAATTAATTATTTGAATTAATTGATCTATTTAATGAAATGATAAAAGTTATCATTTTTTGTTTTAGACATTGATCTCAAGTGAGGTGAGAAGTAATCTCAACCTTCAATCACTTTGGAGATTAGGTTTAGGTTATAACTCAAGATTATAAAAGCAAGGCTAGGGTAAAGGAGAAGACACTTGACAAGAGTTGTATTGAGAGAGTTGACATAGAGAGGGTTGGATCATGAAGGAATTTAATTCAAGGATATCTTGGATATGTGGAGAAGGAGTTCCATCTAGAGATCATGCAAGTCAAGGATAAGAGAGAACATAGGCAACTACAAGTGGGTTTCAGTAAAGTGAAGCCACATGAAATGGTTGCATCGTACGGATTTTTCCGTACAATATTTTCATACATATACATGGGCGCCAATGAAGATAGGCATGTATACATGGGGGAACTTAAGGATATGTTCATACACTTATAAAAACATGCAAATATGGATCATACAAGAAATTTTCATGTTTTTCTACAATTGTATTTCTCTTAGTGGGCCATTATCCATGTTACGAGAGCCCTGATTTTAGCATAATAAAATCATTATGGGTACTGGTTTTCTATTAGGATCCAATCCTAACACCTCTCCATGGGTCATTAGTTAGAAGGATATGTTTTCTATGTAATAAAGGCCAACATTAGTTAATAAGGCCTAATAAATAAATAAGAATAAGTCAATGTAAGAATACCTAATAGAAGCTTATGCTTCTAGAAAGACCTTCCTCTAGAAGTTTCCTTAGAAGGAAGAATTAGTATAAATAAGTCTAGGAGGCATGGGTTGAAGTTTTTCTTGGATATTATTGTAATAGAGCTCAGCTCTCCTATGTTGGAGGTTTCCCCCTCGAAGAGGCAAGTGAACATTTCTATCATTAATAAAGGTGCTCTTTCTGGTGTTATTATGCTATTATTATGATATTGTTCTGGATATATAATTGTTTTATTTCTTGCTCAATATTTATGTTCTACATATTATATTATATCTGGAATATTCCAAGTGGTATCATAGCTCTTTCCAGGGCACAACTTGTGGAGTAATTTTTATTTTTTTTTCAGGGTAGAGACGTTTTTCGACGTCTTTAAGCTACAAAGATCCATCCTTACGCACATAAACCCACGGTTGAGGAGTCATACACATAGGAAATACAAGTGTTTTTTAAGAACACATCTATTGGCCACCCTTGTAAACCCACATCTTCTAGGAAATGGTGGCAATGGCATAAGAAGTGTTATCCTGTATTCCCCACTTAAAGCGTGTTCACTAAAGCAATTTGTGCCCCTTTTGATCATGAATCTTAGTTTTTGGGAAATCTCACAAAGATACACCAAATTGTATTAGTATCAGACTTCATCACAACATTTGAACAATTGGATATCAGAATTGAGGGCTTATGTGATGAATTTTATCTTTAGTGTTTTATCAGTGGATTAAAGGATGTCATCAAGTCTCATGTGAGTATGCATCATCCTATTACCTGGTTGCAGGCATGTCAATTAGCCAGGGAATTAGAGACCATCCTTAAGGCACCATCCCTGATGGCTCCATTTATCAATCATCCTCGCCTAGGGGCCACCCCAACTCCAACACAAACCTTGAAGATCCAAAAGGTCTCTCCAGCCGAAATGGCGGAACATCACAAGCAAGGACTTTGCTACTATTGTGATGAAAAGTATGCACCAAGGATTAAATGTAGAGAAAAAATATTCTTCTAGATTGATGCCTCATATTCCTCTCCCTATGAAGACATCCCATCAGATGAATATATGGACCCAAAGGAGGCTTCCTCCAATGATCATGTTGAATATCTAGTTGTCAATACCGCGACATCACTAGAACTTGTCATTCCACTTCATGCATTTTCAAGTATCTCGGATCCGTAGACATTGAATATCAAGGGATACATCAAACATAGGTCGCTTGTGGTATTGATTGATAGTGGTGGCAACCATAATTTTATTCATTGCAAGCTTGCTGATGAGATCCATTGCTTTGTCTGCCCTGTTTCTAATTTCCATATTCTCATTGCTAATGGGGGTACTAATATGTGTGGGTGGCGCTGTGAAAATGTCAAACTCCAAATGGGTGATTATCATTTGTAAACCCACATGTTCTCTATTTCCATGGGTGGTTGTGATATTGTATTGGGGGTGGAATGGCTTCGCAAATTGGGACCAATCACAATGGATTATCAAGAATTATATATGATATTTCACCATGAGGCTCACTTCTATACCCTTAGAGGTCTCCAAGCAGGATCTCCTGAAATCGTCAACTCTCACAGGATGGAAAAATTGTTGACAAAATGCTACCATGGTGTGATTTCTCAATTTAATGACATCTAGGTCAATGAACATGCCTCACAAGTAGTTCCTCCTAGCCTAAAACTTATTTTTGACAAGTACCCAAAGGTCTTTGACGTACCCACTACCTTACCTCCCTCTTGAGGTGAGCATGATAATAGCATCCCTCTAATTTTGGGTAGTCAAGCCCCCAATTTAAGACCCTACATATATCCATTTTCTCAAAAAAATGAAATCGAAAAGATGGTACAAGAATTACTTGAGGCATGTGTAATCTTCCATAGCACAAGCCCATATTATTCACCAATAATGATGGTATTAAAGAAATAAGGTACTTGGCGAATGTGTCCTAAATTTAGGGCCCTAAATAAAATGACCATCAAAGATAAGTTTCCCATTATGGTCATTGATGATCTGTTGGATGAACTCCAAGGGGCTTGTTTCTTCACCAAATTGGACCTTTGCTCTGGCTATCACTAGATTCAGATAAAGGAGGAAGATATTCCAAACACTTCTTTCAGAACTCATGAAGGGAATTATGAATTATTGGTCATGTATTTTGGCCTATGCAATGCTCCATCCACCTTCGAAAGTCTTATGAATAAACTGTTGAAACCTTACCTTCAACAATTTGTACTGGTTTTCTTTGATGACATCCTCATTAACATCCGCACCTGGGATAACCACCTTCTTTATGTGGACAAAGTTCTTCACTTGCTACAGGACAACCAATTGTTTGTAAAAAAGACTAAATGTTCCTTTGGAGCTAGTGAAGTACAGTACTTGGGACAAATTGTGAGTCACGACGACATAAAATTGGACCCAAAAAAGATACAATATATGAAGGAGTGGTCATGACCCATAACCTTAAAGCGCCTACGGGGTTTTCTAGGTCTCATAGGATATTACCAGAAATTTTCCACCATTATGGAAAAATTTATAATCCCTTGACCAACCTTCTCAAGAATAATTCATTTAATTTTACAACTGAGGTAGAGAAAGACTTCATTGAGTTAAATCCATTCATGTGCAGTAATCCTATCTTAGCAGTGTTTGACTTCAACAAAATAATTATGGTGGAATCATATGCTTTAGAAACTGGTATAGGCACAATTCTCACCCAAGAGGGTCGAACTCTAGCCTTTACTAGCCAAGCGTTGAGTGGTTGTAACTTGGGTATATCCACTTATGAAAAATAAATTATGGGCATTCTACATCTAGTGCACACATGGAGGCCCTACCTTTTGGGATGCCATTTTCAAATCAAAACAGATCACCATAGTCTGAAGTATTTTTTGGAGTAGAGGTTATCCTCCCCAGAATAAAACAAGTGGATGACTAAAATGTTGGGTTATGACTATGAAACCATATATAAAAAAGGGAAAATACAAAATAGTGGTTGATACTTTGTCACAACAACATGAGGAGGATGGAGCCCTATTTTCCTTATCCTTACCAGTCCTTGATTGGATTGAGGATGTACACCAGGAGTGGCTCACACGCATGACTATCTCCAGGATAATTCAACATCTTCAGGAGGACCCTAATCCTTCCACTGTCTACACCTAGCAGGAAAATACTCTATGATATAAGAATCACCTAGTTATCACCCTCTTTGTCACTCAAGCCACAACTCTTAACATAATTTCACTCATTATCCATTGCAGGTCACTCGAGATTCCAAAAGACATATGCTCATTCCCGTCGCTATTTTTTCTGGGAAGGAATGAAGAAGGATATACTTCAATTTTTCATTGAATGTGAGGTGTGCCAACATAATAAAGGGTAGGGGTGTCAAGATGCTAGGCGTTCTACAACCCCTACCCATTCCAGCTTCAATGTGGACAGACATGTCCATGGATTTTATAGTGGGCCTTCCTAAAGATAGGAACAAATCGATCATAATGGTGGTGGTTGATCTCCTATCCAAGTATGCTCATTTTTTTTCTTTACCTCACCCTTTCACAACAACACTCGTTGCAAAAGTTTTCCTTGATCAAATTTTAAAGTTACATGGCTTGCCCCCAAATTGTATCTAATCGTGACCCCACTTTCGCTAGCACCTTTTGGAAAGAGTTGTTTAAATTGCAAGGCACCCAACTAAACATGAGCACAACCTATCACCCCCAGTTGATGGCTAAACGGAAGTAGTCAACAAATATTTGTAAACCTAATTATGATGTTTTTCTTCAGACACAAAACACCAGTGGGTGCAATGGCTTCCCTTGGCATAATGGTGGTACAATACTTCCTATCACACAATCGCTAAAATGACCCCATATGAAGCAGTGTATGGCCAATGGCCTCCGACAGTCACTACCTATATTCCAGGCACATCCAGGGTTCAATATATTGATACCATTTTTCAAGGTCACACAACCACCATCACAGCTCTGAAGGATAACCTCCACATGGCCCAAAATTGCATGAAGCAACACACTAACCAACATCGTTTTGAAAGGGTTTTTCAGGAAGGGGATCATGTGTTTCTTTGGCTCCAAACTTACAAGAAGACATCTATCAAAGATCAAGGACATCATAATTTGGCACCCAAGTTTTATGGGCCCTACCATATCATCAAGCTTATTGGATCAATAGCTTAAAAATTGCCTCTTCTGGCTACTTCCAAAATCCACCCAGTGTTTCATGTTTCCTGTCTGAAGAAAGTGGTGGGACAAAATTTTAAATCTCAAACCATCCTGTCGGAATTATATGAAGAGGGATCCCTGTGGCTCTCACCTGAAGCAGTCCTCAATAACCAGGAATGTCAACTTCGGGGATTAACCATCAAGGAAGTGTTGGTCAAGTGGAAGGACACATCACTAGATGATGTGACCTGGGAACCAACAAACATACTTCAACAGTTTCCGCACCTGCAACCTTGAGGACAAGGATGCTTTTGAAGGGCAAGGGATTGTTAGGATCTGATACTAACCCCTCTCCATGGGTCATTAGTTAGCAGGATATGTTTTCTATGTAATAAAGGTTGACATTAGTTGATAAGGCCTAATAAATAAATGAGAATACGTTAATGTAATAAGATCTAATAGAAGCTTCCACTTCTAGAAATATCTTCCTCTAGAAGTTTCCTTAGAAGGTAGAATTAGTATAAATAAGTGTAGGAGGCATGGGTGAAGTTTGTCTTCGATATTATTGTAATAGAGCTCTACTCCGCTAGAGGTTTCTCCCTCGAAGAGGCAAGTGAACATTTCTATCATTAATACAGGTTCTCTTTCTAGTGTTATTTTGCTATTATTCTGATATTGTTCTAGATATATCATTGTTGTTCCTCTATTGCTTGCTCAATATTTTTGTTCTACATATTATATTATATCTAGAATATTTCATTTTCCCTCCGAGTTTTTTCCATGGGTATCTACCTACAAATATTAGTGTTCATGATTTGTTTTTCAGTTTTTCTTATGCTATCTTTATTTGAGTTTAATATTTCAGCAATGTATTTTTGTTTTGTGAGATTCTAATTTGGTTGCAGTAAGGAAATAACTAGATAACAAGATACCTAGCCGTTGGAGTAACAGGTTTTCAATATGGTATCAGAATGCATGATCTAAAGAGAATATGGATCTTAGATCCATAGAAGTTGATAGAAGATCTATCAGATCTGCAAGAGATCTTAGCAGATCCATAACCAGCAAGAAGAAATTGAAGGACAAATTTCAGGGAAACAATCATACTGGGGCAAAACTATGGTTTTGTAGTTTTACATAGTTGTATGCAGGTTGTAGGAGGAACATGGACGTACATACATGGGAATATTTGGATACATTCACGTATATCCAGGTTGTTGTAAGAACAAACACAAACATATGTGGGGTTCAATTGTGACATGTGCGTACATGTTTATATAGGTCAGTGCAGGGGTAGTTTTCAGTAGCAGGTTATTTCCAGGGAATTTTATTAGGTTTTAGGGATGGAAACAACACCATTGAGTTTTGAATACAAATTTTATGGAGCATCCAACTTTCTACCTTATAAATCAATGTTAACTTTGGCATTAAAGGAGTATGACCTTTGGGAGTTAGTGGACAAAGTAGTTATTCCACCGACAAAACTAATAACTTTGGAATCTCACAACAAGAAGAAGATCAAAGAAAATAGGGTCCTCTTGAATTCAATGAAATATCATCTAGTTCCTCACTTATCTAAAAATAAGATGACCAAAGAGATGTTTGATTCCTTCGTAGGATTATTCCAAAGCATGAACATGAATATGAATATGGTCTTAAGTAATAGAATTTGATTGGTGTAGATGTCTAGATCTAATAATGTTACCATATATTTCATGAGGATCAAATAGGTGTGTGATAAAATTGCAGCCATAGGGGAGAAAATTGAGGATGTAGAGCTCGTGAATGTGGCATTGAATGGTCTTCCCAAGTCTTGGGAACCATTTTTCAAGGGAGTCTACGCTCGGGAGAAAATCTCATATTGGCAGAGACTTTGGGATGATCGCATATAGGAAGAGACTCAGGAGGAGTCTAAGAGAAGCAAGCATGGAAGTAGTGAGTGTTATCCACATTTTTGGTTATCGAGATGATATTATGATCATGTCATGATAATGGAAGATCAAACTCTTCATTAAGAACAATTTCCAAAAGAAGGTTACACTTATCATTTTCTCAAAATCATATTTTGGGAAAAGTTCGCAGGCTGCATATATACTCTCCTGCGAGAATCTTCATTTCCGCAGGCTGCTTTCAGTTGGATTGCGAACTTCTCGCACTGTGTCCAAGGCCAGGGTGCGAACTTGTTTCTAAAGAAGGAAAATGAATAAATTCTCGATCCTTCTAGAAGGATGAGTTGGAGTTCAAATGGTTGGCAAAATACTGGCTTTCCAGATATCTTGGGATTATTCCCTATCCAAGTAACTAATCAATCTTCTCTTATATATTGAGAAGATTACTCATGGAAATGGTTAAGAGAGTAAGAAGTGAGAAGTTAGAAGAAGAAGCAAGAGATTGATTAGAGAACTTGTGCAAGACTGTGTGAAGGATTGGAGCTACAGCAGCAAAGACAACAACAAGGTCATCATATGTGTTTCAACTTCTTCATGCTTGAGCAAGTGTG
>ML795507.1:215874-240477 GCA_009831015.1 Picea engelmannii | reverse complement strand
ATTTGTTTTTTAATGTAAATTTAAAAAAAAAAATACAATTTTTTTTTTCAAGTGACCATTTAGGATCCAAATTTGGGTTTTATTTGCATATGGATATGTTGTCAAGGCCACTGTTTCAATTAGGTCGTAATTAGCTATAATTTTAACGTTTCGAAAAAAAAAATTGTTTTATATAACATCATTTTTTTATTTAGGTGTTGATTTTAAGGTTTTTTCGAGTTACTGTATGAGTTTTGAAGGTCATGGTTGAAAATTGTTGTAATTTTGACCCCATTTGAAAAAATGGTGCTACTGGTAGCACCACTTTTCAATTTGGGGGTTGATTTTCATTTTTTTTTGGCAAAAATATGGGTTTTTTGGGCCATGGTTTTCATTTTTAGGTCACAGTTCTCATTGAGTTGGTAACTTTGTTCCCTCAGCAAAATGGGGTTTCATAGAGAAATAATCGATTCATTATTGGTTCTTCCAGGGCTATGATACATGACTATGAGTTCCCTATGTTTCTGTGGGAAAAGAGTGTAACACGACAATATATGTGCAGAATAGGAGTACTCACAAGATATTGGGGGCAAAGAATCTAAGGGAGGATTTCTCAGTAGTGAAGCCAAATATTGGTCATTTGAGGATCTTTGGTTGTCCAGTCTACATCCATGTACTTGCGGAGAAGAGGACAAAGACAGAGCCTTCAGGACATAAGGGTATATTTGTGGGGTAAAACGAGACCTCAAAGGCTTACAAGATATTTATTCTAGTGCATCATAAGACAATTTCGAACAGAAATGTTAAGTTCGAGGATAACTTGGCATCTAGGAGATCTCAAAAGTCACCATTAGTGACAGAAGATAAAGAGTAGAAGGCTCTGAAGGATGGGTCGTAGTCAGTAGTTCATACTTCAAGTGGGGAGGAGGATTTATCCCCTTCCAATCCTGTCAGGAGACTGAGGTGGCTATTATAGATATTGAATGATGTTGGTGAGGCTCCTAGGAGTGCGGTCAGAGAGCGCAGGCCTAAGAAGAAGTTTCTGAACTATATGGAACTTATGAGTAGCATCATTGATGCCAAGCCTTCCAGTATGGTTGGATTCCATGGTAGAGGAGTACACCTCTATTATGAGGAATGATGTTTGGGACATATTGCTAAGACCAGAGGGGAATTTAGTTGTGAGTTCCATGTGGCTCTACAAGATCAAGCATGTTGTTGATGGAAACATCAAGAAGTTAAAGGTGATTTTCGTGGTGAGAGGGTTCTCCCATAAAGAGGGAGTATACAAGGAGCATAAATTCTCTCTAGTCATTAGGTATGCTTATATTCGAGTTGTTATTTATATTGCTTCATTTATGAGGTGGAGGATACATCAAATGGATGTGAAAAAAATTTCCTCAACAGAACCATTGAGGAGGAAGTAGACATAGAAAAACCTCAGGGATTTGAGGTACATGGGAGGGAGTCTCATGTGTGTAGGCTTAACAAATCCTTTTATGGACTCAAACAGGCACCTAGGGCATGGTATTCTAGGATTGGCAGATACTTACATAGTATGGGATTTACCAAGAGTGAGGTAAACCCTAACTCATACTTCATACTTGTTGGGGTAGATCCACTCATCTTGGTTCTCTACGTTGATTATTTTTTTCTTACAGGAGTAGAGGAGATTATTTCAGGGTGCAAAGAAGATTTGGCTAGTGAGTTCAAGATGAAGGTCATTAGCTTAATGTATTATTTCTTGGGATTAGGGGTCAGTAGAAATCGGGTGAGATATTCCTTAGTCAAGGGAAGTATGCAGTAGAGATATTGAGGAGATTCAGGATGGATAATTGTAGACTGATGGATACACCTATGGTCACCAATATGAAGAAGGTGGTGACTTCAGATTCATAGTTGGTGGATCCTAGGATACACAGGAAACTAATAGGTTTCTTGATGTATTCGGTCAACAATGGGATAGATATTTGTTTTTCTATGAACACCTTGAGTTAGTTCATGGTGGATCTGAGGTAGGTGCATTGGATCACAATGAAACATGTGATCAGGTACTTGAGAGGTACACTATATTATGGGTCGAGGTATCTTGGAGGATATGGAGTGAATTTGCAGGGATATACAGATTGAGATTGGGTAGGGAGCGTAGTAGACAAAAAGAGAAACTCAGTGTGTTGTTTTAGCTTGGAATCAATAGTTATTGCTTGGTTCATCAATAAGAATAATTATGCATCACTTAGTTTAGTATAGGTAGAGTATATGACAGAGAGTATGGGAATTTGTGAAGCCATTTGGCTTCACAAATTGCTTACAGGTTTATTTGATCAAGAGTTGGAGCCTATGTTGATATATTGTGATAATCAGAGTTGTATCAAACTCTTGGAGAATCCAATATTCCATGACAAGTCCAAGCATATTGAGATCAGATACCACTTCATTCAGCATAGGATTTAGAAGGGAGAAGTTAAAATTCATTATATTTCCATAGATGAGCAGGTTGCAAATATTATGAACAAACCCTTAGAGAAAGGGAAGTTTGTGTTCTTCACAGACAGACTTGGAGTGGTGTAGAATACCTTCCTCTCTAAGAGGGAGTGTTGATATTAGTGGTACCACTGGACAAGTATTTCCACATAAGACTATGTGTCTAGAAGTGTGGAAATCATCCAAATCCTTTTATACTTGAATTTACTTTAATTAAAGAACTTATTAAAGTAAATTTCTTTTATTAATTAATTATTTGAATTAATTTTTTATTTAAGGAAATTCTAAAAGTTATCATTTTTAATTTTAGACATTGTTATTAGGTGAGGTGAGAAATAATCTCAACCGTCAATCACTTTAGATATTAGGTTTAGGTTATAACTCAATATTATATAAAAAAAGGCTAGGGTAAACGAGAAGACACTTAATAGGAGTTGTGTTGATAGAGTCGATGCAGAGAGGGTTGGATCTTGAAGGACTGTGATTCAATGAGATCTTGGATAGGTGGATAATTACTTCCATCTATAGATCATACAAGTCAAGGAGAAGAGAGAACATAGGCAACCACAAGTGAGTTTCAGTCAAACGAAGCCACAAGAAAGGGTAGTGTCGTACAAAGTTTTTCGTACAGTATTTGTGTATGTGTAAGCGGGCACCAATGGAGACAAGTGTGTATACACTGATGCACTTAAGGAAAAGAAGGTACACCTAAAAAATAATGCATATCTGAGCCATACAATAGAACAAAATCTTCCAGATTTGTCTGCAGTAGTATTTCTCTCGGTAGGAAATTATCCCTATTACGGGAGCCCTCATTTTAGCATAATAAAATCATTCTCAACATTGGTATTCCCTCCACGGTTTTCCCAGGGTTATATACCCAAAAAATATTGGTGTTCATGTGTGCATGATTTGGTTTCCAGTTTTTCTTCCACAATCTTTATTTGAGTTGAATATTTTATCCATGTATATTTGTTTTTGTGAGATTCTAATCTCGTTGCAGTAATGAAATCACTAGATAACAAGATGCCTAGGTGTTGGATTAAGAGGTTTTCAACATATGGCAGACTTGGTTTTCCAGGAATCTCTTGGTTAGGGACTCCAGGAACTCTTATATGCTTCAAGAGCACTCACAACAACCTTCACAAGGCTCTTGAGTCGTTTCCTCAACATGAAATGCACTATAGGATTATACCCCATTTTTACAGGAACTCTGGCCACATTTTCAACATAAACATAGCCAAAAATTGGCTACCTTCAAGTAGATCACGACTGGTGCTCTTCGCATCACCCAATTCTTCTCTTACTACCCAAAATCAACATGTAAAAATTATCTCATTTCTGCATACGAATTTCCCTTCTTCTCCCTTTCTTGCTTGACTCTCACTCTTTCCCAACATGATTGTACTTCATCCCCATGCTCCCAATAACTTTGGGATGTGACTTCTCACACCCACCTTCTTACATGAATTCAATTATTGGATTTGGGAAAACTAAAAAAAATTAGAAGGTTTATACACAATGATAATAAAATTCAGGAATGTTGGTTTGGGATTAATACCCATGAATAAAAACCCTTTTATCCCCCTCTCTCGTAGAATCATAGCCCCCAATAATTATTTTCACTCTCATATCACAACCAATGATTATCATTTGTATTAATCATTTCAATGTAAATAATACATAATTCATCCCTTGTTCATATTAATCAATACAAGCGCTTTTCCCCAAACACATCATCTCACCAACCTAAATGAAATTTATAAAATTAAATTATAATTTGCGGGGATTAAAATAGAGGATGTTACATTCCCCTCCTTGTTATTTTTGCACTTTCCTCAGTGCACAATATTGTACATGTGTCCATACATATCACAAAAATCAGGCTCTCTGGCCTTTAATAATCATATACTCTCTTCAACCTAATTATCACACAGAAATTTCATACCAACACATATATACATAACCCACGAGAATTCTCATACAACTATCCTAATTTCCACCAGCTCTCTTCCTCTCGACCTATGCAACTAAAGAATCCCCCCCTTCATTGTTATCAATCCATCAAATGTCCCATTCCTCTATCAGGGTCTCTTTGGTGTAGGTAATCAGGAATCTCACTATTGGGAACTCAAGGGAACTCACTTCTAGGAAAAATACTAGGAAATAACCAAAACAAATCGTGTTCTATAGTGAAACTCACACATGAGTTCACTCTTCAGGCCTCAAAATCTAGTTCTTCTACAATGCAACTCTCATAAATGAGTTCACTCTTCAGACCTAACAACCTAGTTCTTCCATAGTGCAACTCCCATACATGAGTTCACTCTTCATGCATGACAACCTAGTTCTTCTGCAAGCCCGACAACTTGCTTCTTGAACAATCCTCACAACTTGTTTCTTCTACAATATTGACAACTTGCTTCTTCTCATTGTCCCAAAAGAATTATTGCAAGTTCATGTATTCATTCCTCAGTTTTATCTATAGCAATCATTAATAAAATATACCCATTATATCTGTTATAATATAAAAATTACCTTATTCATGGGAATTTTCAACTCCAAAACATAAATATATATTCAAAATAAGTTTTCAATCATAAACCAATACTCATTTGTATGGATATTTTTTTCTTCAAAAATCTACCACGGGAAAGAATTCAGCTCATTGTTCTTCTTCGACACACCCACATGATTCCAGCCACCAATACATATGCATTATTAAGTTACCTCTTTATTTTTGTACTCACTGTTATCACTCCAGGAAACTCTCCTAGGCTGTAAGTCGGAGATGCCTGGTAACTAACTCTTTTTGGGAAATATTTTCTTAATAATTGATGTGGTTTTTGGATCAATATGAATATCTAGGGACTGGACTGTGTGTTCAAGACTGTCTAGAAATATAAAATCTCACAAGGCCTTCTAGTAATGCAATCAGACAAGGTTTGATTAAATGGAAGAAGAATTAGCTATTGAACCAGACTATACTCATATAAAACAAGCACAATGGATTTAATAACCAAGGAAATAACTTATGATTATCAACTTAATCAATCAATTAGTGAGATGACAGTCACAAGAAGACTGAATAAGTATCAACAAAGAACATTCACTCAAAAGATATCAGAGAACAGGAAAAGTCTGACAACACAACTGAAGGAAGCTTGCAATTTTTCATATAATAAGAATAGGTCTCTCTTACAGTAGCGGCATGTAGAAACCAAAATCAAACCTTTGGTTCATATTCTATCCTAAGATTTATAGCATTATAAATTAGTTCTAAGATCCTGAAAACAAGGATCAAATATACTAAACATAGTAACTCAAAATTCTGTTGCAAAAGAAGTGGGATGCTTCCTCAAAATGAGGCTAATCCCAAATTTCTCTCTGTTGATTGTTGGTGTAGTGTAGAACATCCTCCCAAGGCTAAATGATGACTTTCAAATAGAGACTAAGTCAAATTTTTTGATGTGGCCAAGTGTCCTGCTTTTCTGTCTTAATTAAAGATGTCCATAGACCTTTGAAATAACTCTTTTCTCCACAATCAGTCAAAAATAGCTGCTGGGATAGATTTGATAATTCATCAGACATTCATTCGAAAATATTTTCAATCTTTTCATCTCAAAAATCCTTGATTTGTGTAAAAACTCGTTCAATTCTGGACACACAGGCTTTCGGTGGTTATCTGGGAAAATTCCTGGTGAGTTATCCACCTAAAAGCGCCTCTTTTCAGTGGTTAATGAGCACAGTGGAGGATCGCCTAAACCACCAAAAGTTAATCTTTGAAGAGTTTCAAAATTGCAAAAATGTCTATCCTGAATCCTCTTTTAACACTCAAACGTTCTTAGATGCTACAGTCTTGGTTCGTGCAGACCTACGAACTTTTGCTGACTATGTAGGGGGTTCTGGTACATCCATTATAGTTGTGGCTAAATTAGCCAAAGTGTCCAACCCAGTTTGTTTCTCTTCAGGTGATTCAAACTCCTTTATCTTGAGCCTTAGAATCCTGAGCTGCCTGTATAATTTCATATCTTCTCTGATCAACTATCTGTTTCTATCTTTGATTTTGTCATATTTTTCTATAAGAGTTTGATTCATTTTAAACAGTTCATCATTTCTGTCAGTGAGATTTGCATTGGCCTTTTTGATCACCCTCTCCAGAACTTCCCTCTCATAAATCTCTTGTAGGAGCTTGTTTATCTTTTGTGCTCTACCTTTCTTAGGCCTGCTTGAGGAGGCTTCTACTTCTGGTTGCCTGTGGGTCTCTAGAGGATTTGATGGAGGTAGTTTTGAATTCAATTTTGCATACTGTTTGATCTGCAAGTTGTCCTGTGTCTTTGCCATCCCCTGCTTTGAGTCAGAGTCACTATAAGGTATATTGAGAAGGTTTTTTCCTGTGACAGGGTTTTTATCTTCAAACTGTAATTTCCTCTTGATTCCTCCCTTCTTGCTATGGGATGCTTTTATAGGATCTCTAGGTATTGAGATTCCTTTCCTTTTCTTGTGACTACTCTTAAGAGTAGGAGCTTTTATGCCTCTAGCCTTCTTAGCTTCTATCTATGGTGGTCTTTCTGTTTGAAACTCATTCCAAAACAAAAAGAAACCCCACTTAATTTGTTTCCTCTGCAGAGCTTCTCTCACAAGAAGGGTAATCAGCCCCTGATGTGATAATCTTCTTACAACTTTAGCAGGCTGGGCTTTCACCTATCTTGCCATCTTAGTTAGGGTTTTATGAAAGAAGTAAGGCATGTTTATGTGTTCTCTGCCTGTGAAATGATTCAGCATTTTAAAATGGCAATACATTACCCTATTGTAGCGCCCCTCACAAGTGATATACACCAAAATTGCCCTCAGCAGGGACTGCCACTTTGATTCCAGATAGGACATGGGAATATCCTTCTTCCAAGTCAAAGCTTTATGCACTGGTAACAAATACAACCTGAATTCGACATTTGAAGGTAAGGAGGTTTTAACCCAATAGTCCCACGTTCTAGATAACCCTGTGTACTCAGCAATAGCTGCTTCATCTATAATAAACTCCTCCCTGCCTATTTTAGCAATCCTTCCATCATAGGAGAGGGAAAAAGCTTCGGCCACCTATTGGTGAAATTTAGTCAACTTCTCACAGTTGTGAAAACTCCTGTCTGTCTAAAACACTCTGCTACCTCCGGATGAGCTTCAAAATACCACATGCCATCGAATTCGAATCTCAAAGCAGGACTTGCTTTCGACATGGCTCGATGTTGACTGTGCCTGAAACTGTGGGAAACAAGGTGTTCGGGAGGCAATGGCTCTGTGAATTAGGAATACAGTCGATATCACTTATGAAAAAATGGTGAAATCGGTTGACCCAGCATAGGATTAATGAATTCACTAAAATACTGACCCACTCTCGGATGACAATCTAGTTGAGGAATGCCGAAACTTCAGATTTTCGGGGGCAATTGTATTTCTAAAACTTTGAAAGAGACTAGTTTCCGATCTTACCTGATAACCCGACCAGGTTTCCTTGACTCGAGATGCTTGTTGAACTCGAAGACACTTTGACAATCGCCAGAGAACGCGGGATCGAGATTTTTGAAAATACGATTTGCTGATAAAATCGCGAGCTTGTGGTTGTCTTCAGCGATCTTCGGGATTCATTATAACTCGTCGAGTTTTCAGCTGAAGGAATGACCTGGTAATGATGGCTGACGTACTTGCCACTAAAATGGGGGGTAGCTCCGTGCAATCATACCTGCCAATTACCGCTCTGCGTGGATTTGAAATGATCAATGCAATGGATAAGACACAGGTGCTTCGAACCTTTCGGATGGACACCACGAATGTGCATCATCTCTCGCATGGCAAGCTTTCGGCGGTTGTATTTCTAATCATTGCGCTTATTTTTGACATCTGGCTCGTTCAAAAGCACGAGCTTTCATTTTTTCCCGTTCAAACACTTTCGGTGGTTACTTGCCTTCTACTTCGACCCATTATCTGCTAAAAATGAAAACTTTCGATGGTTAATGAGCATAGTGGAGGCTCGCCTAAACCACCGAAACCTGATATTTTTCCATTTTCTTGACCGAACCAAAATCAACATTTCTTTTGAGATTATTTTGGAAATACAGACTCTCTAACCTATTTACAGAAATTTAGAAATCAAATTTAGAACCCAGCCTATCATCTAAAAAAAAATCAAATAAAATCTACCGATTTATTTGAGGAGTTAACACTGGCTCCTATTGGGGATGAACACCTCCCTGTGAGGTTTCAAGAACCATAGAATCAATGCCTTTCTTGGAAAAGAACCTAAAAACTAAAATATCTGCTAGTGTTTCCATTGGGCATGGAGTTATTGAAAAATAAAAACTAAGACTATCCTTACAATGTCTAGGCTTTACAGCCTTAGACGAAATAAAGTTTTAAAAATCGCCCGTTTACAGGGCCACTGAACACTTCTTCACCCTCCAGATTTTGCAGAATGAAAGTGTTATTGTTTTGCACCTGAGTAATCATAAAAGGTCATGTCCACAAGGAATCGAACTTGCCATGCTTTCCTTTCTCCTGTCGAAGAGCATCCCACTTTAGAACCCAGTCACCGATCTGAAAACTGTCCACCTTCGCCTTTTTGTCAAACGTCTTTTTGATCTGCATCTGATGAGCTTCTGATCTGTCAACTAACTGTTCGCGAGCTTGTTGCAGTTCCACCAAATCCAGCATCCTTCTTACCATGTCATTTTTCTCAGTCTGCTCTTCCTAAAAGAACTTAGCCACAGGAAAAACTAATTGAACAGGAAAAATTGCATCAGTCCCATAAACCAACTTGAATGGGGAAGTTCCTATGGATTTTTTAATAGTTACTCTGTCTGCCCACAGAGAAAATTTCAGTTTGGAATCCCAATTATTTTTATTTTCCTCTAACAGTTTTCTTATGATTTTGATCAAGCTCTTATTTGACGATTCATCCAAGCCATTACCTTGAGGATAGTAGGAATTCGAGTGTATGAGCTGAATTCCCATTGATTCACACATGTCTACCAATGCTTCTGCTTTAAACACTGCTGAATTATCTGCCACCAGCCTCTTGGGACAACCAAATCTGCTCAAAATATTTTCATAGAGAAACTTCATGACTACCTGGTGTGTAGCATTCTGGGTGGGGATTGCCTCTATCCACTTTGTGAAATAATCAGTGGCTACCAAAATCCACTTGTGTTGACCACTGGATGAAGGATTTATTTCACCGATAAAATCTAAACCCCACTGTTGGAAAGGGACATTTACCACAATAGGTCTCAGGGGTAAAGATTTCAGCTGCTGCTTACTGGTAAATATTTGGCATTTGTCGCAAGATTTGACGAATGTGCACACATCTGTGAAGAGGAAAGGCCAATAGTATCCAGCCCTCAGGATCTTATGGGAAGTAGTCTTCCAGTAATGATGACCACCACAAATGGCTGAATGAAATTGATGGGTCACTTCGACAGACTCTTATTTATCTAAACAGCTGAGAAGCAAACCAGCAGGGTCCCTCCAATATAACAGATTATTATAAATGCAGAATTTGATAGCTTTGAGCTTGAGAGCTCGAGCTTGAGTCAAACTGAGTTCAGGAGGAACTTCAAGATTTTGCAGAAAATGTATGATGCCAGAATACCATTCACAGGAAGACAAGTACTCTGCCACTTGCTGACTATCATGCTGTCCTTCTGCTACCAACTCTATCTGTGAATTTTCTAAAATTTCTACTATAAAATTAATATCCAACAACTTATGATTTTCCTCCACTAAAAGCTTGGAAAGGCCCTGGCCTTTTACTAGTTTGGTGGGCTTCACTTCAATATTGAACTCAATCATCTTTGCATTCCATCTCGCCCTCTTTCCATCAATATCCGGCTGATTCAAAACATCTTTTACAGAATATGAAGGAACATATGCGATGACCTTTGAATGAAGGATATAAATCCTAAATGATTTTAAATATTTTATGAGAGCATAAACTTGTTTCTCGATAGGATCATACCTTAGTTCAGCATCCCTAAGTGTCTTGTTGAAGAAAGCCACGGGATGATCAAAATTTTCCTCATCTTTTTGGAGCAGGACTGTTGCCACTGTGTCATAGGAAGAAAAAGAAAAGACATAGAAAGTCTTACTGTAATCTGGGCTGATCAAATCGGAGATTCAATGATCGCTTGCTTGATATCCTGAAAAGAGTTTCTCGCGCTGTCTGTCCATTTTATCTTAGCCCCTTTTTTCAGCATGCATGTTATGTGTTTGACTAATTCAACAAAATTGGGCACAAAACTTCTAACAAAATTTATCTTACCGAGCAGTGACTGAATGTCCTTATTTGACCTCGGCAAGGACAGCTTTTGAATTGCCTCCACTCGTGCTGGATCAATCATTACACCTTCGGCTGAGACAATGTGACCTAAGAGCTTACCCTTTCTTAGAGAAAACTGGGATTTCTTGGGATTCAATGAGATCCCAAACTGTTTGCATTTTAAGAACACTCTTTTCAGATGTTTCAGATGCTCCTCATGGTTGCTGGAATATGTTGTGATATCATCAAGGTATATGAGGAAAAACTTGTCCTTTTCTCCCACAAATTATATATCCATGGCCCTTTGGAATGTGGCCCCGACATTCATTAACCCAAAGGGCATCTTGGCGTACATAAAGGTACCCCAAGGTGTGGTAAATTCAATCTTCTCCTGGTCATCAGGGTGAATAGAAATATGATTGTAACCAGAAAAGCCATCAAGAAAAGACATGACCTTTGCCCCTGAAATCCTCTGTAACAAGTGTTCCATCTTAGGAAGAGGATAGTTGTCCTTTTTAGAAAATTTGTTTAGATTTCTGAAATCTACACACAATCTGACCTCACCATTCTTCTTCCTTACGATCACCAGATTGGCAATCCATTTGGAGTATCTCAAGGGAATTATGATCTTGTCATCTAGGATTTTTTTAATTTCTTTCTCAATCATTGGCAGCAGAAGAGGACTGATAGGTCTGAGCTTTTGCTTGAAAGGAATGGTGTTTTTTTCTAGAGGTATCTTATGTTGAATAATATCGGGATCATAAGTCTTTAAATCACTATATTTCCAAGCAAAAACATCAGAAAACTCCTTCAAAACACTGCAGTATTTTGATTTCTCATCAGCAGTCAATTCGGAAGACAAATTTATAAACTTGGGCTGACTTTTACCTCCTATGTTATGCTCCTGAACAGTTGGATCTTTCTCCTTTTTGTCTGGCTTGTAAGGAACATCATTCTGGTCAAACAACCTTTCCAGGGGTACCAAGCCTCGAGGTATATAATTGTTTGGTAACTGAACAATATCATGCGGGCCCAACTTCTTCTTTAGCTCAGGTTCCTGTGATTCTTCTTCATTAAGATTCTGCTGATCAATGTGCAAATCAGAGAACTCATCTACCACTTGGAGAAATCTGTTGAGTTCATCATCATCTTCAAAAACTTTCTAATATTTGACATTATCAGGTAAGGAGGGTCGATATTTTACTTGAATCTCATAGCTGAGCTTGGGGGGCATGGGAGGAATGAATGTGTTGGCTGAAACAACAAGAGAATCAACGAGCTGATTCATATCCCTTGGTATGTATGAGATTTAAAAAACAGAAAAAGAATCACGCAGCTTCCATACCTCATCTCTGTAAGATTTTAATCTGACATGCTTAGCTTGAAAGGTGTTGTTTACCTATTGTACAATGAGGTCTGCATCTCCCAATACCTTCAAACCTTTTATCCCCATCTCTTTGGTTGAATTTAATCCCAACAGCAGATCCTCATACTTTGTTATGTTGTTAGTGTTTCTGAAGTCGAGCTTGAAAGACAAAGATATGGTCTCCTTTGAAGGAGAGATCAGAACTACGCCAGCACCTGCTGAGTCTTTAGTGTTGGCCTCATCGAAGTACATAGTCCAGACTGCAATGTTTTCACTTTCAGCCTGTTGTTCAATAGACTTCACTAGCTGCATAGGAGTTGATTGACCATCATCAATCTGAAGGATGCATGAACCAAAATCCATATCCACAACATAGATAGGATGATTGACGGAATTCTTTCCATCGCTGATGATATAAGCAAGCTGGTTTTCCCTGTAAAGTCTTTTCATTTCCCCCCCAAACACTGGAATCGTAGCATAGGACAGATCCATATGCAATGTACCTCCTAATCTTTTTCCCCATGAACGAGACAAAAGCAGCCCAAACTTAGGTGGAATATCAACAACTACCACGTCCATAACCATACTCCCCATTGGTAATTGAGCAAGGTTAATAACCATATCTTTGATGAGGCCAAGACATCTGACCTTTCTAGAGTCAAATGAGAAAAGATCTTGATATGGTTTTGTGACTTCGAGACCAATCTCATCCATCACCGCCTTTGGCATAAGGTTATGTGATGCCCCAGAATCAAGTAAACAATTATGAAGGATTTTGTCATGGACATTTAAGGATATGTAAAATGGTGGAAAAGAATCGTCACGGTCTTCTATCATGGGCCCTATGGTCACTTTAGGCTTATCATATTGTAGATTAACAAAATCATCTGACGGAGAGACCTTAGGCTCAAGAGACTTTAAGATGGTTGCTTTAAAGACTTCATTCTTCATGAGTTCAGTTAAAGGCATTGGTATCTTAACCTTTTGAATTTCTGATTCAAAATTGAAAGAGAGAGATGGTCTGTCTGAAACCTTTACCTCATTGGAAGGAGCCTTGAGACTGACTTGCTCCTTGACTGGGATCTGAGTTTGTTTATTTAGTTGTTTTGCTGGAGGGGGGGTTTGTTTTTCAGGAGCTGGAGGCTGATTGGTAGCAACCTCTTTACCTTTCACAGGAGCAGTATCTTCCTTGTTCTTCACAGGGGCAGCAATGGGTGTTTTTGAACCAGCACTTTTGGATCTTAAGTTGTAGCCTTTCTGATCATCTGTCAAGTAGACAACTTCTTCTACACTTGCTTCCTAAATTTGCTGATCCATCAGGGCCTCTTCATAGTCTATCTATGTCAAAAATGAAGAATCATTTTCGTCACCGAAACAGTTTATCTCGTAAGTATCTTCAAGCTCATCGTGAGGGGGCTTTTGGTCTTCATCTAATAATGAATTTTGAAAATGTGGTCTGACCCTCTGATCATCAACTGGATTTCTATCTCTTTGAAGGATCTGAACTTGTGGATTATTCCTTCTGTAAGGAAAAGCATTTGGATTTCTAGGGGAAAAAGTATTTGGTTCTTTTTCCCTCGCTGGTTGCTTATTTTGAACCTTCAACTTTGACATTTCAGATGTCAGATCATCCAGCATCTTAGCCATCTTTTCCATTTTACTATTAGAAGAAGAGGAGGGCTCAACAACAGACTTCTTCTTCTCAGCCCTTCCTTTAAGCTTCTGTGATGCTGTAATGTTAGACTCAACCTCAAGAGAAGCATCTTGCATCAAAGCAAGTGTGGCTAATCGTCTTTCTCTAAGGATAAGACAAAACTCTGCATCAAAGGTAGCAGAGAATGTGATCTTTTGCGATGCATTGCTTGGTTTAATCTCTGCAGGGATCTTACCAAACATTTTATTGAATCTCTTGATAAAGTCCGAGACCGACTCTCCATCTCCTCTCTTCAAATTTCCAAACTCAGAAATGTAGTATAACATATCCCTTCTTTCTCCCCAGTGTTTCAGGAATACCTCATCTAATTGTTCAATACCAGTGATCAAATTTGCTGGTAGTTCTTTGAACCACTTTCGGGCTTGGCCATCCAAACTCTGAACAAAAACTCTAGTCCACACATCTTCTTCTGAAATGTTTATATTTTCTGCATAAGCATAAAAAGCTTCAATGTGTTCTTCAGAAGTGTACTCCCCTGCTACTGTAAACTTTGGCATATATTTCTGATAGTCAGTTGTTGGCATGGCAGACAGGGGATTTGGCAAGACAAGTGGGGCATATCTGTTTGCCAAGATCTGTTCCATCCTAGTCAAAGGAGAAGCCATGGCAATCTTAGTGGTTGATACAGACGAGGAACTTGTGGGAGATGATGGAGGAGATGAGTTGTCTGAGTTAGAATAGAATGGCTATTTTACTTTGTCTTGAGCAGAAGGTTCAGAAGTCGGTGAAAAATAAGAGGCATTATAAAATTGACCAAGAAACAACACTAAATTCTCTTCACCCTTAGAGGACAGATCATGGAGAATTTCTTCAAGGACAGGCATATTAGTGTAGGTGTGTAAAATACCTTTCAAAGGTTTGATAGGTGATGAATCAAAAGAAGATGAAGAGGAATTTTCTTTCAGTTTGGAGGATTCAGTATTCAATTCTTTCGGCTGGGATGAAATATCAATCTCAAGGACAGAATCAGTAATATTAGAAGAAAAAAAAGGTTCTTCTACCTTAGAAACTTGAGATGAATTTTTTATTTCCTGGGAATTTTGAGTTTCAGCAGGGGATTCAACCAAAGAATTTTTAGATATAGAAGGATGAGTATCAGTTGGAATACCTGAATCAATTGCACTTGCAGATCCGGAATCCTGTCTTTGCAAAGATTTTCCCTTGTTGATGATCTTCTCTGGATCAGGAACTGATGTTGTCAATGGGCCTTCTGGGTTTGCCCTGGTGTTAACCCTTTGGGGAGCCACTTCATTTCAATGGAGTCTCCAGATAGAAAATGTACAACCTGATAGTGTCTACTTCTTGTCTATCATCAAGAACCAGATCTATGTCATCTCCCAGAGAAGCTGAGCTTCGATCTCCTCTCCCCGGCAACGGCGCCAATTTGTTATCACTCCAGGAAACTCTCCTAGGCTGTAATTCGGAGATGCCTGGTAACTAACTCTTTTTGGGAAACATTTTCTTAATAATTGATGTGGTTTTTGGATCAAGATGAATATCTAGGGACTGGACTGTGTGTTCAAGACTGTCTAGAAATATAAATCTCACAAGGCCTTCTAGTAATGCAATTAGACAAGGTTTGATTAAATGGAAGAAGAATTAGCTATTGAACCAGACTGAACTCATATAAAACAAGCACAATGGGTTTAATAACCAATGAAATAACTTATGATTATCAACTTAATCAATCAATTAGTGAGATGACAGTCACAGGCAGACTGAATAAGTATCAACAAAGAACATTCACTCATAAGATATCAGAGAATAGGAAAAGTCTGACAACACAACTGAAGGAAGCTTGCAATTTTTCATATAATAAGAATAGGTATCTCTTACAGTAGCAGCATGTAGAACCCAAAATCGAACCTTTGGTTCATCTTCTATCCTAAGATTTATAGCATTACAAAGTAGTTCTAATATCCTGAAAACAAGGATCAAATATACTAAACATAGTAACTCAAAATTATGTTGCAAAAGAAGTGGGATGCTTCCTCAAAATGAGGCTAATCCCAGATTTCTCTCTGTTGATTGTTGGTGTAGTGTAGAACAGCCTCCCAAGCCTAAATGATGACTTTCAAATAGATACTAAGTCAAATTTGCTGATGTGTCCAGGTGTCCTGCTTTTCTGTCTTAATTAAAGATGTCCATAGACCTTTGAAATAACTCTTTTCTCCACAATTTTTCAAAAATAGTTGTTGGGATAGATTTGATAATTCATCAAACATTCAATCAAAAAGATTTTGAATCTTTTCATCTCAAAAATCCTTGATCTGTGTAAAAAATCTTTCAATTCTGGACACATAGGCTTTCGATGGTTATCTGGGAAAATTCCTGGTGAGTTATCCACCGAAAGCACCTCTTTTCAGTGGTTAATGAGCACAGTGGAGGCTCGCCTAAACCACCGAAATTTAATCTTTTAAGAGTTTCAAAATTGTAAAAATGTCTATCCTGAATCCTCTTTTAACACTCAAACTTTCTTAGATGCTACAGTCCTGGTTCATGCAGACCTACGAACTTTTGCTGACTATGTAGGGGGTTCTGGTACATCCATTATAGTTGTGGATAAATTAGCCAAAGTGTCCAACCCAGTTTGTTTCTCTTCAGGTGATTCAAACTCCTTTAGCTTGAGCCTCAGAATCCTGAGCTACCTGTATAATTTCATATTTTCTCTGATCAACTCTCTGTTTCTATCTTTGATTTTGCCATGTTTTTCTATAAGAGTTTGATTCATTTTAAACAGTTCAGCATTTCTGTCAGTGAGATCTGCGTTGGACTTTTTGATCACCCTCTCCAGAACTTCCCTCTCATAAATCTCTTGTAGGAACTTGTTTATCTTCTGTGCTCTACCTTTCTTAGGCCTGCTTGAGGAGGCTTCTGCTTCTGGTTGCCTGTGGGTCTCTGGAGGATTTGATGGAGGTAGTTTTGAATTCAATTTTGCATCCTGTTTGATCTGCAAGTTGTCCTGTGTCTTTGCCATCCCCTTCTCTGAGTCAGAGTCACTATAAGGTAGATTGATAAGGTTTTTTCCCGTGACAGGGTTTTTATCTTCAAACTGTAATTTCCTCTTGATTCCTCCCTTCTTGCTATGGGATTCTTTTATAGGATCTCTGGGTATTGATATTCCTTTCCTTTTCTTGTGACTACTCTTAGGAGTAGGAGCTTTTTTGCCTCTAGCCTTCTTAGCTTCTATCTCTAGAGGTCTTTCTATTTGAAACTCATTCCAAAACAAAAAGAAACCCCACTCAATTTGTTTCCTCTGAAGAGCTTCTCTCACAAGAAGGGTAATCAACCCCTGATGTGATAATATGCTTACAACTTTAGCAGGCTGGGCTTTCACCTGTCTTGCCATCTTAGTCAGGGTTTTATGAAAGAAGTAAGGCATGTTTATGTGTTCTCTGCCTGTGAAATGATTCAGCAGTTTAAAATGGTAATACATTACCCTGTTGTAGCGCCCCTCACAAGTGATATACACCAAAATTGCCCTCAGCAAGGACTGCCACTTTGATTCCAGATAGGACATGGGAATATCCTTCTTCCAGGTCAAAGCTTTATGCACTGGTAACAAATACGACTTGAATTCAACATTTGAAGGTGAGGAGGTTTTAAACCAACAGTTCCCCATTCTGGATAACCCTGTGTACTCAACAATAGCTGCTTCATCTATAATAAACTCCTCCCTGCCTATTTTAGCAATCCTTCCATCATAGGAGAGGGAAAAATCTTCGGCCACCTGTTGGTGAAATGTAGTCAACTTCTCACAGTATGTGAAAACTCATGTCTGTCTAAAACACTCTGCTACCTCCGGATGAGCTTCAAAATACCACATGCCATCGACTTCGGATCTCAAAGCAGGACTTGCTTTCGACATGGCTCAATGATGACTGTGCCTGAAACTTTGGGAAACAAGGTGTTCAGGAGGCAATGGCTCTGGGAACTAGGAATACAGTCGATATCACTTATGAAAAACCGGTGAAATCGGTTAACCCAGCATAGGATTAATGAATTCACTAAAATATTGACCCACTCTCGGATGACAATCTAGCTAAGGAATGCCGAAACTTCAGATTTTCGGGGGCAATTGTATTTCTGAAACTTTGAAAGAGACTAGTTTCCGATCTTACCTGATAACCCGACCAGGTTTCCTTGACTCGAGATGCTTGCTGAACTCGGAGACACTTTGACAATTGCTAGAGAACGCGGGATCAGGATTTTTGAAAATACAATTTGTTGATAAAATCGCGAGCTTGTGGTTGTCTTCAGCGATCTTCGGGATTCATTATAACTTGTTGAGTTTTCAGCTGAAGGAATGACCTGGTAATGATGACTGACGTACTTGCCACTGAAATGGGGGGTAGCTCCGTGCAATCATACCTGCCAATTACCGCTCTACGTGGATTTGAAATGATCAATGCAATGGATAAGACACGGGTGCTTCGAACCTTTCGGATGGATTCCACGAATTTTCATCATCTCCTGCATGGTGAGATTTTGGCAGTTGTATTTCTAATCATTGCGCTGATTTTTGACATCTAGCTCGTGCGAAAGCACGAGCTTTCATTTTTTCTCGTTCAAACACTTTCGGTGGTTACTTGCCTTCTGCTTCGACCCCTTATCTGCTGAAAATGAAAAATTTCGGTGGTTAATGAGCACAGTGGAGGCTCTCCTAAACTACCGAAACCTGATATTTTTCCATTTTCTTGACCGAACCAAAATCAACATTTCTTTTGAGATTATTTTGGAAATACAGACTCTCTAACCTATTTACAGAAATTTAGAAATCAAATTTAGAACCCAACCTATCATCTAAAAAAAGAATCAAATAAAATCCAACGATCAAGCATCCCCTTCTCCGTTGCACAGTCCCTTAGGTGATCCATCTTGCCAATGCTTTCACATGCAAGGAGAGTGTCAACATATTTCCAAAATCCTATTGATAGTGTGTAACATGTGGAAACCATAAGGTTCCAGTGTCCTAATGATATCCTTCTTCTCGAGATTCCTAGCTTCAATATCCATTATCACATCTATATCACACACATACATTCATCGTGAGATACCAGCATAACAATTTTCAATGTTAATTTTCAAAATTTGTTTATACAGGAATTTTTTTTTCCCAAGCATGAGTTTTTTACTCATAATTGTTTATCTCTTGTAGCAGTAGGCACTAGTCTTATTCATGGGATTACACCATTTCCATGTTAGATACCATTTTCATGCATTTTCTCAACTTTCATGTAGCCAAACAAATTGTCATTATTATTGCACATTATCTTTTCATTGCACATTTATAACATCTCGTGAAGTGATCTCAAAATTGTGTCTTATAAACAATTCAATCATTTTCATCCATTATTCATATTAAAAGGAATTCAACTATCAATCATATTATATGGAATGAAACTACCATTATTGTACATGTGTTATTATCACACCAAAATTTTCATAATGCAACCAAACATTACTAATAATCAAAACCAATGTGCCAATTCTCATGGAAACATCTACACAATGCATCCTCGCATTGACTCTAGAATACCATATATCCATGCCATGTATTCCAGCATGGTGAGTTGGAAATTCTAGCTGATGCCTCAATTCATCATCCAACCTCTTCCTCAATTACTTTATTGATCATTTGGATACCTTCCTCCTCAACCCATACACAACACTAGGAATACAATTCCCTTAGTGCTCTCCCATTTTGGCAAAGAGGTTGTAGTCCAAAAATCAATTATACAGGGGAAGACCATTATGAACTTTTATGGTGTTATAGCCCTTCCATTTCCAACTTCAACATGGGTTCATAGATGGTCATCTCTAATGGAATTCAATTATACATCAGGAGTATGTCTCTTGACTTGACCTAGTTATGATCTCATAACCAATATAATATAATATGCAATTGAATTTTACATAAATTTATTCAATCATCAATAAAATTTGTATATTCAAGTCCATATTCCTTTACACACCAACTCCAATATTAAAATTTGACTAAGGGAATTCTTACCTCAATTCCCTTCAACATTTATGCATCATAACAAGATTAAATGCATACATGTACAGATTTCAATACATTAATTGATGTTGCCTACTTAGATAATATTTTGTAGAAACTTGCAAGCTCCCTTTAGTGATTCTCTTGGTCATCATTCTTACCATCCTCCTTTGTCTTCACATGGATGTATTTCATACGTAGTTGTATCATCAACATCTTCAACCATGATATAAAGAATTTTTTTGGATACACAATCCATAATTAGTCACATTTAAATATCATATTTTCATTATTTCATGCACACACACACACACACACACACACACATATCAACAGACTGCTCTTAGTATAAAATTATTTCATATGCATGTTTGGGCATGTTCACATGCACACATGCACATCAATATGCATTAGTTATTCGATATCATCATGTCTATTTCATGTACATGCATTCTATCCTAATTGTGTGCATCATGCATCACTTCCATTATGCACCCCAATGCATAATTATTTCATATTTATTTAGTTATTTATGTGTTGTAGATGGTTGTCCTTGAATCCCTCTAGATCCCTATGACCCTATGTACTATCATTCTTCTCATCTATGCACCATTGATTCTTCTTGCTAAGCATCCTCTAGCCAAGCCCAACTTGATTATTAAGCATTTTCATCCAATATGCCTTATTGGCAACTGCTCCCACTCAAGAAAACATTCCCTAACTTTAACCTACTATAATCCTTCTCACACATTGGAATGACGTAATTCTCTATCATCCCACCTTCTAACACTCCAATATTTTCTAACCAACTTAACCCTTTAGCATTATAACAATTTCTTGCAATTCCTTGTTCATCTAATCAAGACTAAATTTATTCCAATGGAATTATATATTTTCTATTGATACTTAAAAGTGAAATTGGACCCCCATTATTCCATCCTTCCTTTCACCTGTACCAGGTTTTCGCTACACACTCTGGTAACATAATTGGATTCCTTGTTTTCAGTATTTTTAGACAAAAGTTACTAGATGATATATAAAAATTACTTCTTCTTTCATTCCTATTCTTTCACATAGATATGACTCATCCACTCCATGAATCACACATCATCTCATGATATCCTTTCTCTTCTCTTGTAGCAAGATTTTCTTCCTTCACCACATCTCTACCTTCAAGGCCACAGATTCCTCCTTAACTCCATGTGCATTCAAATGGCATTCTTCGCCTACTGGATTCATGTTCATGTGAGAATATATGTTGATTCTCCTTTGCAATCCATTCAAACTCTATATCATCTGAATACTAATCCTTCTCTACTCTTCCTAATTCCTTTTCCAACCTTTCAATACCTATTCTGTAGCCATGCACTTCCCTTTGCAGTTGTTTGATTCCTCGGGAAACTGTATAATATTTGCCCTTATTCCTTGTCCAATGCACCCTAGAATTAATATGGAACATACCCAGACAATCCTCATTTGTGGAATATTATCCTCTTGCTAGAAATCCCTTCACACAACACTCTATGTTTGAGTTCTTCTCTGCATATTAACAATGCCTTCTTATTAAGCTTAGCCCCTTTTTCCCATTATTAGGTTGTTGCACTTCAAACGTTCCTCCATACTTATGCATAGGAACTATCATGAGTTACAATACTCTTTCTGACCCAATATTTACCTTTGACACTCACCTCTATCATCTGAGAATGTTTCTCCAAATTTTGATGTCATTTGGAAAAATATTGACATTGAGTAGTTACATGGTTCATGGAATCCAATTCCACTTTCTCCTGCAACTTTATGGAGAAACATAATGCTCCCCTAGAGAACCTAGACCTTCTTTCATGTTTTCCTCTAAATTACCTTTCCAATGACCGTACTTATGCTTCAATATAATTTATGAGCTAAAAGTTATGGCTTCCTAAAATTCCAATTATACTCAATTGTGTCCTTCAAGTCCACTAGACTCCAGTCACCTTCCTTCTAATTCCTTGAGAACTCTTTGGCTCGAAACTAAATTATGAGTGGATAAGTGACTTCTCGTATCCAATATATTTCCAATGAATACTTTCTTTCTCAATTCTAAGCACAAAGAAAGAAATTAGAGTCAATTGAATATTGCCAATTTACCGCCTTTTGTGCACCTTTCTCCCTGGTGTAAATAATTTCAAATACCACCTTTTTCCACCTAAAAAATTATTTTTTTGGGGAACCAATGAAACTTTTCTATGTGACAAAGATAACAGTGATGAAATTGAATTCAAAACAACTCTCACATAGTCCAATTGATGTTCCTGTAAAAAAATGCAACAATATAGAAATGACAACTTTGCCCTTTTTGCACTTTTTTTGGCTTATCAATTTTAACCATGTTTAAGCATATTTGCACCAATTCCTTTTGAATTTTGACATAATCCCAATTGGGTATCTTCATGACTTCCTTCTGAATGATCTATCAAAATTTCACCTTTATTCGGGCTTCAGGATGATAGTTATGGCCTGCATAAGTTTTGATTGTTTACCCATTTTTAACAATGTATCCTATAGCTTCCTTCAATTCCATCCTGTACAATTTTTGGTACCAAGATTCCAAATATGGTTCCAAGGTTTTCTTCTATGGTTCATAACTTTTCCATAGACTACTCATGTTCCCCAAACTGACTTACGAGCAAGGAGTTATGCCTTCTAGAAGTAAACTGGTACTGAAATTATATGTTGCATTGTTTCAACCATAACCTTTTCATACAAGTTATATTTTCCGACCGGAATAGCTCATTGGAAATATATCACTAAGAATTTTCATTCTATAAGTAAAGTCTTATGTACCTTGGTATGCATAGTTCCTTAGATTTCGAACCCCTAAAAACGTTGTTTAGGCCCTCAAAATGCCTCCACAAGTTGATGACCTTCAAAAATCTTAAAATTTCATAGAAAATTGATTGTTTTACTATTATAAAATTATTTTAATCAGATTACTTGATCTCAAAATTGTAATTAATATCAAGCATTGATCCATTAAACCTTTTCGCAATCCCGCAGATGAATCTCCACCATTGATCGCCAACTCGGAAAAAAACATGATCGTTGATTTGAACTCCATGAACGATTGATGATCAACGATTTTCCTTGAAAAAACAAACTTGTTCAAAAATTTTGTTGAGCCCCGATCACTCCATCGGTGATCAACGATTTTCTCCAATGGACCAGACTTGTTCATGAATTTTTTCGAACTCCAATCATCGACGATCGACAATTTCTTTAGTGAGCTAACTTGTTGATGAATTTTGTCGAACTACGATCGTCAACAGTCGATCAATTCATAGACAATGTGGAAACTAGGATGACATGTCATGACACGTGGAAAATGACATGTGAATGATGGTGTGTCATGAAACATCATCCTCCTCTTCCTTCATCAACAATCAACAAATTATGTTGGATACATGAAACATTTTTCCTATTTTGTCAACCCAACCATAGGCCATCGATGATTTTATCTTGGTTGAACCAACCACCTTTTTTATTTCCCCAAACCGAGCATCAACGATTGGTGATTTCTCTCCATTGAACCAAACACATTTCATATTTTTTCGACCTAACCATTGGTGTTGAACAATTTATCTTGGAAAACCAAATTTGTTCATGAATTCCACCACATTCTGACACAGAGAAATTTTCAACCAAATCCAGGATGAATCTACACCATTGATCTCCCAGTCAAAATTATCATGACCATTGTGTAAGTTTTAAACCTGTGAAGTAAAGCAATGCATATAGATTCTTAAGCAATACAGAAATTAATCAATGGCTCATACACAGAGTACACAAAGATTTTTACCGAAAACCCTCAACCGGGAAAACCTTTCTTATTTTCATTATATCGAATTTCACCATTCGCCATACAATATATACAATGATCTTAGGTATTCCGTAGATACCAAAAACCTAATCCCTTAATACGGGATTAATTTACAAATCAGCTAAAAATTGCAAAAGCTGCTAAAAATAGAAAAAACCATAGATGCAGTTGTCGTATCTGACGCACCCACACACACACACATGCAAAGAATATAACACACACCCAACATTCTCCCACTTGTTGTTTTATTTGCATCCAAGGGTCCAGGGGATTATATAGTCAACAATATAGGGAAACAATGCTCATTGTTACTCTACACCAAGAGAACTTTTCTGTGCTCACAGACTTTGTCAATGAATTTGCAGCATTGTTCAAAGTGTCAACCTTTTCCAGCAACACCTTGTTTTCCTCAACCATGTCTCTCACAAAGTGATACCGAACATCAATATGCTTTGTCTTCGAATGATAAGCTGGGTTCTTTGCCAGGAATATTGCACTCTGACTGTCACAGTCTAATCTCACTACTTTTTGTACCAACCCAATACCTGAACACAACCTTCGTAACCATACTGCTTCCTTGCTTGCATGAGTGGTTGCCATGTATTCAGCTTCTGTAGTTGAGAGTTCCACTACAGCCTGTCTTTTGCTCATCCAACTGATTGCTCCTCCAAATAGGTTAAACACATACCCACTTGTAGATCTTCTGCGATCCAAATCTCCAGCCCAGTCTGCATCAACAAAACCATGTATGTCCACCACTCTATCCAATCCTAATCTTTCTTGGTAGCACAATCCATAATTGGTGGTGCCACGAAGATACCTGAAGACCCTCTTTACTGCTGTCCAATGCTCCTTCCCTGGTTTTGACATATACCTACTCAAAACTCCCACTGCA